>KE525007.1:36624-73830 GCA_000441895.2 Anopheles sinensis
CAAACATTATGACGCATACGGTAAAAGCAAGCAAGCAAGCAACAAACCGACATCCGCGGTTTCAAAAGCGCCCATAGTTTCGCAAATGAAAGCAAGCAAAAACCCTTCCGTATTCTGGATTCGTCCAAGAGATAGCGAAGAAAATAGGTGCACAAGTTTAAAAAGTTACTCCCTCTTGCGCTTTTGTTTTCCGGTGCGAAGGAAGGGTTTCGTTTAATTATTTGAAGCCAAATAGAATGCGGCACGGCTAAGTACGGTCCGTGGGTTTTCATACAAAACAAACCAGGCCTCGTCGGCTCATCCGAGCCAAAGAAAGCAAAGAGAATAAAAGGAGAAAGGCATGGTATAAATTTCTTGGAGGGAAGCATTACTACACCACTCCAGACGATTGCACATTAAAAAGGGTGTTTGCAAGGATTCCACCAAGATCTGGAGAGTGACGCAACACGGGGGAGAGCCTCTTGGGTTACGGGAGGCGGGTAAGATTAAAGCGGACCGGATTTGAATACACGAAGATTAAAAGCGGGTACCCGAACGCTCTCCTTCGTGATAGGACACGCGTAAGTAATACGTGGCTTCCCATCCCAAAAGCTGGTGGTGGACTAACAGTAATCGAAACGAAAAGGAGCTTGAACGGAGGGATCGAAGGGTTCCGAGGGCATGGGAAGGGTTGGGGGTGTGGATTAATTTGAATTATTTTCCACTCACCTGCATCACGTCAGCGGCATGGGTGCTGTTGTGGTACGTGTTCTCGCTGTGGTAGTACTTCTCCATTTCGATGAGCCACAGCTTGAAGGTCATCTCGTCGCAGTTGAACGTATTGTACACGTCAAACCGTCGGAACAGTTCTAATCCTGGAGGCCGGAGTCGGCGGA
Organism: Anopheles sinensis; assembly: GCA_000441895.2. Taxonomy (NCBI): domain Eukaryota; kingdom Metazoa; phylum Arthropoda; class Insecta; order Diptera; family Culicidae; genus Anopheles; species Anopheles sinensis. Next base: position 37,500 of record KE525007.1, read on the forward strand.
AAGGGAAAAACGGAACCCTAATTCGTCAAGCTGGTTAACATAAGGGGGAAAAGGGTTCACCAAACTGACCTAAACACACTAATGGACGTTTCTCGGTAAGATCCTCTAGCTTAAATATTTCAAAGTCCCAATCCAGGGCCGTCTGCAACAGGTCGGACAGTAGTGAAGATTCTTTGGTTTTCGTGAAAACGATGCTCCCTGTAGATGGGCGGCCACCGCCGCGTATGATGGAATCGTTCGAGCTGCGCCGGGACGAGAGGATGTTCGTGGGTCCTTGCTGCAAGGCCGTGGCGTGGGAGGGTTAGCTGGCATATTAAGCCGGAGTCAGCTGGAAGAGTTACTTACCGTAAGCAGGGCACCAATCAGATCAGTGGCAACCGGGTCCTCGGTGCGGATCTCCTTCATCTGCGGGCTGTAGAGTCCTTCCCGCTTGAGGAACTCCATCACGCGGTCCAGCAGTTTGGCCTCCTCGAGCGAGCAGTTCTCCTGAACCTGTGCCAGCAGGCTCAGCACTTTGGTGATCGGTGCCTCGAGCGGCAGCGAGGACAGCTTCGCCAGGCTCGTCCGCCGCAGCCCGTCCGACGCGATCGACCGGACGTCGAAGCTGCCCCGCCGGATCGAGTGCAGTGAGCCGCGTGGTACCTCCTTGCCCTGTGGAAGCGTCTGCAGCGCTTCACCGATCGCGTTCGACGACACCAGCGCGCTGGATGATGATTCTAGGATTAAAACTAAGTGTGTGGGATTCCTGAGGGGCAGGTGAAACAGAGGTTATTAGAACACAACGATGGATCAGACACGCCGGGCGCCCCACGTTACCTTCCGATGCACGAGACAGGTACGGCGCGAACGTGTATTTGTGATGATTCTTGGGACTTTCTCCGCGTGGTAAGGTAACCGTCGTAGTCCTTATATCTACTGGTATGAGATAAAATATTACTAATATCGGCCGTTACCAAGTCGCTCAGAGATCTGCCAACGATTTCATCCTACAAAATAGAACAGCGAGCAGAAGAAGACCGATAGGCATTAGCTAGTTGTTTGGCATTGGCCGAGGGTTAGTTCTATTTATCGACTCACCATCTTCATGTTCAGCACACGCTCGCTAGCTCGGTTTGCGTACTGCGCCCGGAGCGTGTCGTCGGTGATGATGACCGCTTCCCTTGATCGATGCAGAGCCGTGTACAGTGCCTGAGAAATGAGAAGTTTTATTAAAATGATGCTCCACGTTTGGCTGTTGCAAACCAAGTATGTTTCGTGCTCAATAAAAACACGTTTGAAGGACTCATTTGATTAATTGAAACAAGCACGTTTGAAGGACTCATTTGATTAATTGAAATGTATGAAGAATTTGAACATTTTCTTTTACGTGTTTTCTTGATTGTATAGGATGTTCCAGAAAGTCTAAGCACGATTTGATATTACTGGTACGAACTTGTATTTTGTACGTATTTTTCTTTTCATGTTTATGCCCTCTAACATCTCCTACAACATGTCGAGGTGGATATTGCCAATTTCATTCAATTGTAAGCCAACGAACGACCTTTTCCTCTGAGATTACTCATTAACTTCTGCACAGACTGTTTGTCGACGATTTCGAATAATTTTCTATATTCTTTTTCAAATTTGTTGATGAAATTTGCTGCGTTAACATGTTTTTTTTTATAAATATAAATTCACCGTTGCCGTGAAAACTTGATGCACCGGCATTCGAGTACGATTTTTAAATCAATCGCTTTGAATGTAAACAATAATCAACAACTCGAAATACCAATCATTAACTTGAAACATTCATTCAAATAAAATCAGCGTAGCATCAAAAACGTGCTTAGACTTTCTGGGACACTCTATATGTCCATTCCACAGAAAAAAAAGAATCAATCCAATTTTGAATGAGATTTCTTTAAAATAATGAAAAAACTGGCCAATTATTTGACACCTAATGTTCATAATGTCGAAACATATTCGTACCCGAATAATTTGCTGCCGAATGCATATTTACTTTAAAGTTCTCCTCCCATATTGAAATATAGGATGAACAGTGCATTACCCATGGAACGCGTTTTTAGCTTTCTTTAAATTAAATTAGCTTCCATTAAATTTCTTGAATCGGCCATCACTAATATGGCAAATCCGATAATCAAAAACATGTAAGCTTTATATATCTCACGGTCTGGGCCATTTCGCCCCACATTTCAGCATCTTTGAACAAGAATTTAAATGTAGTTTTGATTTGTTTTGCTAATATGAAATTGTATTGCAGACTCAAAGTTAGAGTGCAACAAAAGAATTTTTCCTTCACATTTAAATATTTAAAGTGAATCTTCAACGGCTTTGTTTTCTCGTTTCATAATTTCTTGCTAAACTGAGAAAAAATGTGCTCTTTCTGGTAGACCTTAAACATTTTAAACAAATCAGTACGCATCGACTGCACTAAACGTAGATCAGTTCGATCAGCAACTACTAGCCGTCGTTGCACCGAAACGCTGGTTAATTGTATTTGGAATAAAGTAAATTACATTTATAAACCGTCTCCCTCAGGTGAGATGCTCCATTTAGTTCCGAAGCTTTTCAACACGTCCAAGCAATGCCGGAATACGGGTCTACACCATTGGAAGCTGTCACCGGCTTCCACGAAGGCATGAACTATTCATTTAAAGTACGCCGACTGATGACATGATTCAATTTATTCACCTGCCGGCGCTCTATAAATCACAGATGAGATCGGTAGATGTGGCAAGATGAGGAAAAGGGGGAAGAAGGGTGGCGACACAAAATGCCACCCATCGCTTGGGCTCGATGGCACACACTATAAATCTTCGTCCGACCTGCTGCGGCTGGAGATGATGCAGGTGATCAATGGAGCGACTGCACATCGAGCCGCCATTGGCCACCATTCCCGAAGCCGCGGAACTGCACGGTAGAGCACGAACAAATTGTTCTTCAGTCTTCCTGGCAAACGGTGCGATTTTCGCTACCGGATCGCTCGAGTGAAGCAAATACATTTTGTACCGAGCCTGAAGGCTTTTTCTTCTTCGGGTTAAACGTAACGAAACGATTGTAGAGCATCGTTAGATGGTCTCAAGTACCTGGACTCTTCGCTTTATCGTCAAGAAGCAAGACTGGGGCCCGATATGCACGATTGCGAAGGCAAACACGATTGATTGAGTTAATGGAAGACCATGAAATCCTACGGTGCACTCGAGTGCATGAAGGATATTCGGCAGGAGTGGATCGCAAGGACCGTTGATCAAATTAAATGAAATAAACCGAGCAAAAGCTGCTCGTTGGAAATCCAATGGCACCGGCCATCTCTCCATTCGATTGTGATCCAACGTACGGGAAATGTATGGATGACGATAGACTTTCTCGTCCGATTTATTTATTTTCCCCGTTCCCGCTCAGGCCAATTATCGAGCAAACCCGGCCAGGTAATCCAACTAGAAAAATCGCCGGGAAATGGAACGAATGGGCCGGAATACGATGAATTAATTTACGGTTATCGTACCATCGGCCACCAAACGCACCGTTGAGTGTGGCATTAGTGAGCGAACGGTTATATTGGTTAAAAATAGTTCCCGCTATCCTGCACCGGACGGGGATTTCCGGAAGCGTACTGGAAACGTTGCGTTCTTAACCGATTATCCTTCGGCTTGATGGGCTTCGGGACGATATGAGCAGTGGCATAAACAACGATAAAGCTACGTGCGGCCATGGGGCACGACGACGACGACGACGACGACGATGGTGATGGTGACAGTGCCAGAAAGCAAAATTTAAACGAAAACGAACGACAGGACGTTTAATCCTGATCATCATCGAGGGTGGTTTAAAAGCGGGGAAAATTATGGGACCTGCGAACGAGGGAAACGGGATTAAAACCTACCTGTTGAGTCGATATCACATTCTGTGGCCGGACGAGCGAGTGCTGGATTTGTCGCAGCTCCGACGAACAAATCGATACATGGGGAGACTCGATAATGCACTGGAAATAGAGGAAGCGGAAGGTCGCAGGGTTAATAGACACGCTGGACTCGGACATCATTATTAGGGCCACAGTATTAAAAAGCCAAAGTACTCGTGTTCGGTGGTTCACCGAGGGAACCACGAGCTTTGTCCATTCGAGAGCCAGCAAACTCGGTTCGCGATGGAAACGTGACAACTACTTCGATGCACCATGATGATGAAGCTTGCACGAGAAACGACGTCCTCGGTTGACTCTGGACTGGACTCGTTGGTAGGCGAGTTAATGAAGAGTCTCTGGCGGTTCGCTGGAGAATGTCATCGCCGTCAACTTGACGGCGGATATGGGGCGGATTGAATGTCAAACGCCAATTGGGTAATTGTGTCCACCGACCGGACGGCAGGACCACGGCAACGAGGATACCAATTTAATGGGGCCAACACCCAGCTTCCCGGAATGATAATGAAAAAGGTCACAAAGTCATGGTGCTCGCCAGGACCAGGTGTCAACGGCTGGTTCTTCTCTGATGGAACTAATCAAGCTGAACTCGTGCTACTTTGGATGGATTGACGTCAATTGCTTCGGTGTCAATCAGTGGGACACAATTAAGGAAAGTCCCACATGGGAAAAATCCCTTCTTTTCAATATGTTCAAGGATATGTTCCTCATATGATTCTTTGAATGGTAAAATAACATCCGCCTGTACAATTTAACCACCCGGTGATCTTCCTGATTGCCTGTTCCCAGGAAGATACAAAAGAACGGACACTCGAAGGATACTATTGAATATTTCACACTTACCCTATTGTAGCCGACATCCAGCAGGGAAATCACAGCCGTGTCATCCTTTTCAAACACACTGCAAGCAAACGGGAAGAATGGCGAAAACATGAGAAAAAAGGTCATTTTTAACAACATGCTTCATAATTCCACTTCATCAGGTTGTAGCCCGAACGAAACGTCCGACGATTCGGGTAATCTTATGCACGCATCCCCAGCAAACAGCATGACGCTTGGAAAGTGGAAAATACCTTGGCGGCCATCAGTCAAGGTGCAAGCGAATGGAGAAGGAAAAGCTCGAGATGGGAAAGCCACTCCAGGAGGCTAGAGTCACGATTCCATTTATTACCCATCGACACCTGTTACGCGCAGTTCCGTCCCATTTGGGATTCGAATATTGCGACCGATTCCGAAGAGGACCTGTTGAATATGTCTTCCTTGTTCGGATGAGGAGTGGCAGTGGAAATATGAATTTACTGATGGAGGTAAACCGGAACACAGAGGGATCAATCAATTGTCCGTTTGGGTGACACCTGTGATTGATTTACGGTTGCTAAAGGGGAAGAACTTATTCATTCGTAATGATATGAATTATTGAGACTCTTTAATCGACCGTTCAGAGCGTTCAGGAGAAAGTTCTTCCTACGATACACAATTTACAGTGGTCGATACTACCGGCGAAACTTACCTCTTTTTCACAACCGCAACCATCGTGGTGTGTTGGCTGCCTTTTGAATTTCGAATTGACCTGCGGCGGAAAAACGGGAAAAGTGACAAATTTGACATTATTTCACGGGCACCAGTTTTGTGCTAATGAGATTTTCCAGTGCAGAATAAATTAAATGTTTTGTGCTCGCGGCAGCGTAATTTACGAAGCCAATGCGATGCGATGTTCGTAAATGACGTTGTGACGCAGCAAACGCGTGGTAACCAAAGGGGTCTACATTTAGGCTCACCTTCCGAGCGCCTCCGCCTCGATCGTTTTCGGATACCGCGCGTCCACGATGACGATGTGATGGCCGCCGGTGTTGGGACTCTGGAACGCTTCGATGGCGGCCTCGGCCGACTTGACGAACGTGGGCTCGAGGTTGAGCCGATGGCTCGCATTACCGAGCGCTTCGAACACGGGATCATTCTTGCAGAAGGCAATCAGAATCTGAAAATAAATAGGGAAGTGCGGACGAAACATAAGAACCGTTGGAGGTGTGCGTATCGAGAGTATCGGTACATCGTTAGCGAGATTTTGTTCCGTACACAGCTAATGAACCTTCATCGCGATGGATGAACGTTAGTGGCCGGCGGGCTTACCTTAATAGCAGGATTCGGCGGTAGCAGATTGGGAAACTTCAGATCCGATACTAATCTCTGAAAGTAGGTTCGCAAAGAGACAGATGATTAGATGGTTGTAAGGCTTTTCGGGGTGAGGGCGTGTAACCCTGGTCGGAATCACTTGGATCTTGGTTCTACTCCTCGGTTCGAGCTCGTAGTTGATATGACCGAAAGGCAATAAAGCATGTAAACACGAGAACACCCAAAGTAACAAGGCCCTTGATTCTTGAGCGGCCCTTCCGCTCATTGGAGTTCTCCGTTGGTAAATGGAGTATTTCGTAGGTACCCGTCCATTACCTTCAGATTCTCCTCGGATAGATTGTGGACGGAGAACGGTACTTCTTCTTCGGTTTCTACGAACGGTATACGAAAAACATGCAGGAAGTTGTGATTTCTGGGAATTTGAATTACATGTTATAATGCCCCACACCCCGGCATGGAAAGTACCACCTTCATCCCGGCCATCTTCAACCACCACCTCCACCAATTCAATCTCGTCGGACTCGTTTCGCTGCTGTTTCTGCTCCCGATGTTCTTGGCTAGATTCCGGCGTAGAATCGATTTCTGCAAAAGCCACCAGTTCCTGCCGTACCGTCGGCTCTGAATATTCGTAAAAGTGCACATCGTAGTCGGCCAGTATCTGTTGCCGGAACGCAGGGTTGATGGAGTCGGCCGGTAGACTGCGAAATGCAACGAATCGGCGCCACTCTCGGGCGTTCAGGGTGCGGATTAAAAGTTTCGAAACGTCCATTTCGGGCGCCACAGTGACTAAGTGGACGACTTTCGAAGCGTATTACAATATTCGACAGTAAAAAGTCAGCAGATTAAACCTTTTGCGGCAACTCGTACGCCGAATGACGTTTAGCTGAACATGGCGTGCTTGGATACATTTGTATCAAGAAACATTTTGAGGGAAAGAGCCTCCGGTTTATTCGAAGAAAAATGTACCGTAAGTATTGAAGCCCTTAAAATTAATAATCACAAAACCTTTCCTATGGCAAAACATACTTACAATCGGCATATCTAATGCTGGTTCCTCCATAATCCCCGGGAATCGAAACACCTTCAGCCCGTTCGACCGACGTCCGAAGGATCTGGGCCGAATAATGGGCATCGAATTCATTCTATTGTACATCAGCGGTTCGAATTCGCTATCTGCCGATTGCAACATCCACCGATAGATGTTTGCAAAACATCGAAAAGGGATTAGTTAGGATTCGCTTGCATAAAAGAGAGCGAGGGCTTGATGGAAATTTGTAGAAAAAGTCCCATACCATCACTAGTTATCCTGGAGGTGCGTTCCAATGGTGGCATTCGTCGGTATTGCACCTCTTCCTCAGGATCTTTTTTCAGCTCTGTACCGGCAGAAACCTCCAGTAATTGCACATTGCGTTCCGGTACGTCCTCGGAGCCCGTTTCGGTCTCGCCCAACAGGTCCTTCGGTTCGTCCTTGTCGTCCTCGGTTGGCTGTGTGACCGTGATCCAGGGTGCGATGGCTTGCGGTGTCGAATGGGAACGATACTGACCGGCGGAAATCTTTCGCTCTTGATAGGATTCGGGCGGCGTACCCTGATGGCAACCGACCAGACTGTACCGTCTGGTTGGACGCGTCCGTTCCGCCTCGGGCAGCGATTCCAGCTGCTTCATCGTGAGGACGCTGCACGTCGTCAGCGACGGTTTGTAGAGCGACTCCATGCTCTTGCTCTTGTACTTGCGGAAGAAGGTTTTCATCTTGAAGCACCCGGGCACCTCGTCGTCGTCATCCATTACCAGTGTGCGGAACCTTCGGCGTCACGCTGGCGACAGGTTGGTGGCATCAAAACTAGTAACAGGTGAGCACTTCGATTTTCTTTTCCAATTAATTCTGCACCGTCGACAATTGTGCGAGACACTCGAGAGTTGATCGATTGAACTTGATTGGTTTTCACAAAACACTTTGTTTGTCGTATTTCATTCACTGTGTACACTTTACCGCCGCTCTAAATCACAATATTGGTTGAGCACTTCATGTTTTAAAGGTTGATTATTGAATTTGTGTTTATTCCATTACAAATATTTTGCAGCGCTTGTTGGATATTCGTGGTGAGAAAGTTCCTTTTTTAGTTTTTAGTATAAAATCTCCTTTCTCAGCCAAACAATATACACTTAGTTACTCTTGTCAGTTGAAATATTCTTCTGGATTCGACGATCTCACTTGTTTCTGTCTCCGGTACGGACGTGCTATTTGTTGACGTTATCGGTGCATTTCGATCGATGGGATCTCTTCCCGTAATAACTGCGAACGGTGGTTGGTTCAGAAACCCTACCATCGTTATGTTGCTCCCATTGATTTATGCATCTACGGTGTCCCACAGTCCCGCTAACCCTTGCTACCGTTTCTCATTTCCCCACTATGCTCTCATTAATGGATTGTTGGTCTTCGCGGTGGAAGCGCCCCAAAAGCGGGAAGCATAAAAGCCGTTCCGTTACATATCTCTCGCGATGACGAACCGGGCCAAGCTTGTGGGACCAACAGTCACCCGCAAACCCTTCTAAAACAGCCGCAACTACCTAAACCATTATTTGTTATCGCGCCCCGCCAGTCTAGAATGCAAATTCATCCGCAAACAATGGAGCGGTTTCTTCGCCAGTATGCTCGTGGCTTGCATTGAAATTGATGGATTGCCTTTAATCATTGGTTGTAATTGGACCAAATTTGCAGTCGTTTTACAGCACTTGCATTAGCTCCGGAAGAGTAGACCTAAACGCTGGATAAAACCGCTTCACGGATTTAATGCGAGTAGATTCTTATAAGACTCACGTTAAAAAAAACCTCGAGTGGACTCCGACAAAAGCTGGCTTATCCCTGATGCGTTTTCCTTATTGGCAATTGCTGCGTCCTATTTTTAGATTTCACCGTAGAACACTTCATAGCAAACCGATGGCTGGACTCTCGGGACGTTGCAAAAGGACGCAAACACTGGAGAATTAAGGCAAAGTAAAGTAGGATTACAAAATATGAATACTTCAATCTCGCACAAACCGAAACCGTCAGTTACTAACGATGGGACGTTGGATGTACCACTCGAATGATAACGATTCGCGCACAAATAAAATCGGAACGTGCTTCTGGGAGATCATACTTGAAACTAAAGACGGGAATTGCAAGGTTCAAAACATTGTAGTAAAAAATACACCATTTCAATCCAATATTTGACTAAAAAACATACTTTAGTAGGATGTAAACAACTTTAGTTTGGTAAACAACTCTAAAAACAAGCTGTATGGGATAAATGAACAGTTGTAGCAAGCATTGAAAAACACGCATTTCCTGACTATCTTCTTAGGAGTACTTCCCTCCTCAGATTGTTGGTAAACTGCGCCGCAAGTGGGTGCTAACTCGTTTATTAATGGCCGCTATATCGCTCGTCTGACAGCGCACCATTAGAAAAATAAGCTCAATGAATCACATTTCCCCGTGCTTCCGCGTGGGCATTAGCGGCTGCAATCTATATTGGTCCCACTTGCGCCAGAGATCAATCAGCGCGCGACACGCGGCACTGCAGTTGCAATAAAACTGCACCACGTGGGACAGAGAAGAGCTTAATGGCAGCAGCCGTCAACAATACAAGGGAGGATTTCTTCCATTTCCTCGAGCTGGTAGACTGGGGACTGGGAATTTTGTAATTCTTGTAAGTATCTTTTCAACCCACCGGAGGGAAACGGTCATCCGTGCTTCGCCATTTCGCAAAGGATTGTGGGAAGGGATTTGCACAACGGAAGAAGTTGTTTTGTTGTCCCTAATGGAAATGGGGCAGTGGGAAAAGATGCAATCCTTTTCCGTGTTTATTCTATTTGCCGTAGATTGAATCCGTTCCTCAAATTCACCCGGGGTGGGAGTTTCTTCTGTGTATGAAAAATGCGCACCTGCAACAATTCCCCCAGCGGGAAAGCATGGACAGGTATAATTTTCTTCGCTAGGTGCAGCGAATTTGTAGAACGCTAAATGCAATGAAAACAGCGTTGCACACTAGAACGAACGGTGCGATCTACGCTTCGCTTCCGTTTCACCACGATTAGCATACCTGTTTCTTTGTTTAAATTAATTCTCATTTACAATTACTGCACCGCGGTTTTTCGCGGCGGGTCTAGGAAAAGCACCGGAAATAAATGGTTTCTCCTATCATTTCCCTTCTGTGAAAGGCAATGAGAACCTTCATTTGTTCTTCGTTGTTAGTCACTAGGTAGTATTTTTAACGTTTTGCGGGAAAATTAATTCCTAAATTGATGGCACTGCAGCGCCGATCCAGGTTTAATTACACTCAACGTGATCTAATTTAAGACTGAAACCGCCTCCAACAGGGCGTGCTGGTTGGATTGATTTATGTGGTATGTCCCTGTGGTGGGCCGAATCAGTTAAACCCAGAGGTGGATGAGGTACGATCTGGTAGTAAATTACACACTAGTTGACGTTGAAATTGAAGGACTGCCGACTCCTAGGGAGTACGACCTAGAATGCTACCCTCCGCCTCGAAAAAGGATGCCTGTAACGCTACAGGCAACGTGTCGTGTTGGCTTTTTGTAGTGGCTTGGAGTAGTGCGCAACGTTTGATGGACAGGTAATATTACACACAGTCGGTGTCAAACTCGGTTGGATGTATTTCATTCCGGGAAGGGTTTCCAGGAATTTATCCGTCACTAGATCGCCCGCACTAGACGCTTCTCGTTTAGTTCTTCTCGCAAACACGACACTAGACGGTACGTCGCAAGGTTTCCGGGATGGTTCATGACATCATCTGATGACGTCAGGGTTTTCCAGAGATTTTAGGCCGCGCCTAGTTGGACTACCCAACGAATACGATGGTCAAGAATTGTTCACACCAAAACTAGGCCGTAGATCTGGGTACTCTTGTCGGGGCTCCACCTAACGTAGAACTGGTCAATTGACTGCGGGCTACAATACGGAAAGGCTCCCGGTGACCAAAGCCGGTCGGTCTAATTACGGTACGCTCTTGATTCCACTCGATGGTGATTGCGTTTTATCAGCCCGGGGGTAAGTGTGGATCTTGTTCTTTCTACTACTATTTTTCATTCCCCTTCTTGCTTCCCTAAAAGACGATCCACTCCGGGACAAGCGACTTTAAAGCGCGGCATGGTGAAGCAAAGTTGTCAATCGCCTTCGCTTCGGCTTCTGGACAAGATATGATGTGTGGGCAGCCCACCGGATGACACCGAATAGGGGCGTTGGTGGGCCGTTATCAAAATAGCGCTCTGGTCCACGATTGTATGCCCATGAAGTGCGATTGTTGGGTAAAACGGTAATGATAAGATATCACGCGTGATGGTGGCGGGGATTCATCCGTACTTCACTTGGATCACCGTTTGGTTTTGCCTTCAAGGTTAGTTCTTTTTGAGACCTGTGACGTCCAGTCCCTGGCTGATGACGTTTCAGATGCATGTTGTAGAGAGAAGTAATGTAGCGTATGAGATAAACGAAGGACAGTTGTAAAATTTCCCCGATTGGTTTCGAGTTGATTAACACGTTGACCGCCTAGGCTATCATTTTTTGCGATAAGTTCTAAACAGTTTTTGCCCCGTAAACAGAGTAAGTGAGGGATTTTTCGCCCATGCTTGCAATTTGGCCCACTGGAAAAGCGATACATTATCACCCTGATTTTAAATAAAAATGCGCCCTTACCATTTTTAAAGTGTAAACAAATTGTATCAGTATTTTTCGAGAAAATCGTCAAAATCCACCATGCTGTCAGATTGTGGGCCATTTATGCTGTGAGCAGAAAGTTCGACCACCCCGAAATGTAAGCAACCACTGCGTTAGAAAATTATAAGTAATTTTTTTCTTAAACTTTATTGATTTAAGAATTATCAAAACGTTACTCGAAATTTTTAGAGCTCGAGAAATAATTTATTTCATCTCACTTATTTAACAATGGTAAAAGTAAATAGCAGTTTTAAATTGTTTTATAGCTTATTTCAATCCTAAAATACATAAAAAAGCACATTTTTTAGGCTCACCAAAGTTGGTACACAGGGGAGCCAAAATATCAAAAATTGATCATTCTTCAGTAAAAACAATTAGTAAACTCGCATTTTTAGATCCCTGCATTAAGTGCTATTACAAAAACTGAGTCTTTGGGAAGCTTGGTCTTTGCTTGATTTTCAAAAATCGTTAGTTTAATGAATTTTAAACAAATTTTATCAAAAATGTTTGTCCTGAAAAAGTTTGTGCTAAAGTGCTAAAAGCACCTGGCAGAACATTGGCCTGTGTTAAGAACATTGTGGAATGATATGAATCTAAACGAGAATGTTTTCATAAAGCGTTTTAGTTCTATCAAATCTATAATATCTATGCAACACATTTGTCTTAAAATGTATTAGAATATTTTACTATCATACATGTAAACATACGCTAAGCTATAGCTTCTCTTTTCCAAAGGACGCATTATTTATTGCTTCGTATCATCGTCCCTTGACTCATGGGCTTAGATTGTATGCTTGGCGTTTATAACAATAATAACGAGAAACAGGTGTCGCCTCGTGGGAAAGATGAGTGTGTTCGGGCAAAAGGGTTTGCTGTAGCTTGAAGATTTGTTTGTTACCACTATCAGATAGCAACACCCTCTCGATAAGGCACTACAGGCTAAGCCACCGTCGCGGTCCCGATATTGATTTCCATTCATTCCCCCGTGAGCCGCTAGTCGATGAGTCGTTTGGACGCGAGGACGCGCTAGAAATCGGCGAAAAACCTTGACGACCCAGCGCCCCCAAAAGCCGATTGGTAGCTCGATCCGGCTAAAGGCGGAAAAAGGTATTCACCACGGCCCGGGGGGAGGCAATAAGTGTGATAATAATTTATTATAGCTAGCCCTTGTCGAGGCGCTTGTTGGGGCGATATTAAATAGCCAGAAAAACAATCCATCACCGATAGCGTTTGATTTGGTGGCGGAAAAAGGGCCACAACTTCAGCCGGGAAAATATCCCGAATTCGATCTAAATGCGCCACTTTTCCGTCCGTTCGCTCGTCGCACAGCATGGGGCGGGAACTTTTTCCCGACTAATTGCTCGCGATGCATCGGCTCGGACTTCATTAGCAAGCGTGCGCCAATTTCAATCCCATCCCGTGCGATGAAACACGATCGCTATCGACGGTTCGCGGGAAAATTGTTCAGTGTTCTCGATGGGATGCAATCTACGCACGTCGATATGTGTTTTGGGGTGGCGGTAGAAGAAATCACCCTCCCTGCCCGAGCTAGATTAGTTTTCCGTACACGAGAACATGGCGTTCGAGTACGGAACGTGATAACGATTTTTCCGACACGAGCCAGTACAAATTCACCCTCGTTCAAACTCGAGCTCGGAACTAATAATAATAATGGTCACGGAAGATGGTGCTGGTCGTGACGTTTTGTTTACAGTGCGATAATTGCACCCCACTCGGATGGGATAAGGAGTGAAATGAGGCGTTTTTAAAAGAATTTTCCCAACGAAACGATTGAGCTGCGTTTGATTAAGCAACAAGATAGTTGATAGATTAAGGGTACGAGTTTGCGTTCAGATAGCATTAAATATATCGAATTATTTAGCTTGATAACGTTAGGAAAACATCACATTTTGAAACAAGTTTCTTGTTATTCTATACAAAACTTTCATGTTCAATAATACCTGACGATCATATCAACTTTGCTCGGAGTTCGAACCATTACTTATGCTATTTTGTTTTGTAACATTAACCGCCACTTACCGGACACGAGTCCAAGGGTTCCTCCTCCGGTGTTAGTGCGAGCGACGATTTCCGATGCCCGTAGCGTCCCGAACTGCTCGACGTTCCACCTGTGCCGATGGGAAAATGAGAAAATTGTGAGAAAATAAAAAGTGAGTTAGAAAAGCTTATAAACATTTCTCATAATTCGAATACTACAAACAGGGGGTGTGTTGGGAAGGGAAACGGGGTGAGGCAACAAACGAACGATGAACGTAGGCTACCAAAACGGGTAAACGGGAGGGTAAGTGATCTCCCGCAAATGCGTGAACGTTGCCAAATTCATGGCCGATCGTGGAGAGATCTTTAAGAGCATTGAAATTAGCCGATGTCGTAACGGAAGTGCATCGTTGTTGTCTTTCACTTTCGTCTTTCCTTTCGGTGCCTTGGCCGCGGGGAGGGGAAGCGTGCCAACGCGTGAAGTTCATCCCAAGTTCAAGCACCCCTTATCGGGTGGGTTTGGGAATCAGGCGGAAAATCGGTGGCCACCGCAATATTCCGTACCGCATCATCATCACGCAATCCGCTTAGAGATGGCTGATCAGATCGCGGATCCATCACCGCGGGATGCAAAGCTGCCGTGTCGTTGTAGATCAATCTCGGCGATGCACACATACACACACACACAGACACACAGCAAAGACGATCGGAGAAAGATGGGTATGATCGGGAGATCGTGGGGATTTTTCCTCACCTTTCTTCCACGCTCGATAATTGGCTTTCCGACATCGAAACAACGAGCCAAAGGAAAAAGGGAAGGTGCTCAAGGGGGTGGTAAAGCCCGTTGCATCCGAAACGGTTTTTTGCCACATTTTGACGGGCTGCTGGAGGAGGGGCAGGGGCTCGAGCTGACGCATACTTTCGCTTTCGATAGGCGCAATTAATGAGCCGGATGAGAACCGCGAAATCGCGATGAATGGTGGACTAAACAAAGGCACCGTCAAGAAAGGCCGGGAGACAAGAAGATGGATAAAAGAGAAGCCAAAATTAACACTCGGAAAAAAACGAGTGAGAGAGAAGGAGAGAGAGAGAGAGAGGGGGAGCGCGGATTTGACTGATGAAGCGCGCGAAGCGAGATGGACCAGATGGAAAAGATTATCAAATCGGCTTTCGGCGAAGTTTGGAGTTTTATTTTTCCTTCCAGCCGGAAACGACCCATCAACGCGCGTAATGCAAAATCGATCAACGAGATGTTTAGACTTTTTTTTTCAATTGCATGATGCTGTTTTTGACGGTTGGCTTCTCGCTGGGAAGTCCAAGCCGTTAAGGTGGAATATATTAGAGAATATGATTTGTGGAAGCATAATTTCATTTTAATCAAGCCTTTCTTTTCCATTGATAGAGAATTTAAAATTACAAAATTCATAGACCACCATTACTTATTGCCTTCGATTTATGTTCAACGTGTCAAAAAAATTAAAGTTAAATAATTGAACACAACAAAACAAATTATAAAATGAAAAAAATAAATGGCATGCATTTTAAAGAGATTTTTACTTATTTTTCATACATAAACATTATCCGAATATGAACTGCACGAACACATTACCGAGACAATTGCTTCCATAACGGTCATTTAAATGGGAAATTGACTTTCCATCACAACCGAAGCCACCATGCAATATGACCCTGGTAATGAAACTTTCCATGTGCGGGTGGCAAAATCCGTCCCGTGATGTTCATGCGAAAATCTATCACACTGCAAAGGGTTCCGCAAGTGTTCGAGTGGATGGAAAATGAAATAATTACACTAGGAAAAAACAAGCCCAAACAAGTAAATAAAAAACTTCATTGAATGCGAAGCCGAACCACATTTGCTACCGAAGGAAAATCCAATGTAGATAGGAAATATAAAACACAACAAATCACAACTCGAACGGTCCTCCAATGCGGAACCTTTAATTGAACAACGGCGAGATGGAACGGTGGAAATTCGCCGCACCATTCGTTGCCATTTTCACAGCAAGATGGGCGATTATTTTCCCAGCATGTGGCCCGGACACTCGCGGGACGTGCTTTGCTGTTGGGCAAAATCAATCATTTATCATTAAGATAAATCACAAGAGCTTGTGCGCGGGAGACTCGGCACAAGGTTCCTAAGGTTGGAGGTTGGGCTTTGGGCACGTCGGGTGGGGTTCACTTTTCCAGTGCTTTTCTCCCTCTGGGCGGTCGAGACGATGAACGTGCGAGGATACTTTTTTGCACGTGGAAATGTTGACCGAAAGGGAGCACAAACGAACGTCGGAGTATGCAATTCTGAGGACGAAAAGCAAGATTGGTATCGAGGGGAAAATACTGTAAAAAAAATTTCCGGGACGCTTTTTAAGAGAGCTTTCAATTGTAACATATTGCCAGCAAGATCAATTAGAAAATGGAAAAGTACGTAACATTTGGACTATACCAAATAAAAAAAAAACGAATTAAAATAGTTTCAATTCCGCAAGTTATTATCAATTTGTGGTTTAAAAAATCCATTTTCAATGTTACTAATATACACATGTAAAAATTCGATTCCTCATTTCTTTATTCCTTATTCTTTCCTTGAGTACTTTTCCTTTTCAAAATCCTGAACGAAAATCAAAGCAAAAATTTATGTGCCCAATAAAAAAACGCCGATAAGTGGGTCAAATCGCCAAACACCTTGCATAGCGCTCCGATGCGAGAGTGAATGTTTATCGGTCGGCATCGTTTACATTAGCATACGTCCCACATCGTTCCCCGCCGGGCGGCACAATAGGGCGTTTGCAGATTAGATTTGCAAATTCACTTTCAAATTGAACTTGAGAAATATTTTCAAACGAAAAAAGTCGTTTTTTATGTTTCAGAAATGTGATGCTTGCAATATGAATGTTCAAATTTCGTTTCATCATCATAAATAAAGATATTTCCAGGACCTTCTTTCAATCATTTATAGTTTTTAAGAATCAAAAATGATATCAGCAGCAAGAAAACACACAAAAGAAAAACGTCCCCAAACCGGTGGCTTTGGAGAAAGTTTGCATATTTGGCGAAATTGTGAAAAATTTGTGAACATTTAAGAAAATTTGTCACCTTCACCACGAGCAAACAGGTTAGCGTAAACAGTAAAGTGGCTCAGACAAAAAAACAACCCCCGTCGAGCTTCTTCAAGTATGCTCGCGAGCGGTCAGTTTGGGGGACGCATTTGTTTAACCTGTCTTTTGGAGACGGGCACCTGTGGTTTGTCGGTACCCGGACATCATGAGTCATACAACGGAGCGGACAACCGTTCCTGTCGGGGCATACTTCTTCAGGTGACGGCAAAATGTGTGAGATTTCATGGGCGAAAGACGAGATAAGTTTATGGGCAGCCCATCGAGAGCCGGCAGCGAAGCCGAAGCTCTAAACTTCGCACTTTCTTTCTTCATGCACGTGCGACAACGGTGGGATATTGTTTGCATTCCCGGGCGATTCGAAGAAAAGACTTTCATAAGATAAACACGCAAGCAATTATGATTAGAGCGGGGATGATGTTTGTGATTTGAATTTCAAAAAAAAAAGCAATCACTTTGTTCGCATCAAATCAAAGGCCTTTTTTGGCCGCAAGTTGCATACATTGTAGGTACGAAGGTTAATTTAGCTAGATTTTTTCCTTTGCATAAGCATTACTTTTTCCTTTTAGCATAAATTCATCCCCTCACATATTTCGATGTTTGTGCTGCGAAAGAAGTCAGTAAACACGCACAGTAGAAGGCGGCATTGAACTTGCGCTCGGCATTCGGAAAGGTAGAAAAAAGATTTCCCACAATTGACCGCGCAATGGTACACAATAAAAAGCTTAAAATTCAACTGAGAAAAATCGTTCATCGTTCGTGACTGCGTCGTTTGAGTAATAGAGTTATTGCCCGTACCGAAAATATTTATCTCCATTACTACTTAGTGCACCTTTTTTTCATTCCCATCGCCGAACGCACGATGGTGACGGCGAGGTTGATCATTTCTTTCACTTTAATCCTCCTAACCTCCGGATTTACGTTCCCTGCGTGCCTTAAGTGCACCCGGGCCCGGTGCGTCACGGAAATCAAGGGCCATTCACGCGGAGACAAATGCGACAGCGAAAGCAACTCTGCAGAAGCGGAGGCTGTGAGTTGAACCGAAAGTCCAAATGATAGAAGCCAAAGCCGGAGATGGCAGTCATAAGTCATGGCGTAAATGGTCCATTTGCTCACGGTGGCCACGCGGCAACCGACTGCGGAATAAAGCAGCTCGTTTTTGGCGAACAAAATTGTGACTCGATGGGTATGGAACGAGTCGGCTGTTTTGTTGTAACTTTAGGTTCACCAAAACGAACCGGAGAAATGCTTAGAGGGAACAGAATAGGGCCATCTTAAACTGAATTCTAATTTAAATTTGAAACTGTCTCAATGAACCGTTTTCAAGCCCACATAAACAACTGTCACTGTCTCCTAAACAACCGCCAAACTTAAGAAAACATTTGACGTTCGACTGAATAACGTTTGCCAATCGTTATTAAGCATTTGTCACCTTCAACCTAAACGTATGTTTATAGGGTTCGATGCGTACCCCTTAAGGAGCACTCTTGAATTTTCGATGAACTTGGCTAGGGATTGTTGATTTTATCAATCCATTTGGTTCATTAAGGTTCTAACTAGTAAACTGTTAAGGAAGTTTTGCCTTTTTTGCTAACAAAATAATGAATTTTTCAAATTAAAAAAAGGGCGATTTTACATAGACCTACATCTGGATGGGGGCAAAATGCACCTGGGTGGAAGTAAAATGCTCCAAAAGGATTAATACACAATAAAATAGAGCTACAATGAAATCCTCAAATAACCAATTTTGAATCAAATAAAAAATTTAAAAATTTCGTCAGAACCGTCTTCGCAAAATTACGAACTAGCGGATCGAACCGGTAATTTTGATTGTTTTGCTTTTATTTCACGTTTCTGTTGATGTAGAGGTGTGATCTTATGTAAAACAAAATATAAGAGATTTACAAAAGCCAGATGACATAACAGTAATAGTGTTTAAAGTGCATTTTAGAACTTTTTCAGCAAATTTGTTTTAGTAAGGTTAGTTTCAATTTGAAAATAAAAGTATAGCAGTTGTTTAGGAGGGCTCAAAAATGGTGTATAAATAAATGCATGCTTCTGACACATTTGGAAAGCATATAAATGAATGACCATTGACAATAAATTAAATGGCTAAGATAAGTAAGAAGTGGATAATCAATCAGATGAAATTTTAACCATGACTTAATTAGAGCAGATAAGCAGAATCTATCTTCGATATAACATAATTTAGACAAGGAACCAAAAAATGAGTCGAATAGCTGGAAATCGCTTCTGCTGCATTTGTTGGTGATAATAAAAGGAAAAGTGGCTATGATGGGCGTCGAAAAGAAAGCATAAACGGAACGGGATTGAAAAGAGAGAGATAGAATCAACACACTCCAAATGGTGTTGAGAAAACCCAAAACATGGAAAACTTGCACCAGAAGACGATCCAGCCGCAACTCGACAGCGATCTCCGCACCAATCGACAACCCGGAATCCGGAATTGATCGAAACATTCCAATCCGGACCGTTTATTGGCCCATTGTCCTGTGTCGCTCGCTGCTTGTGGCGTTGCACGACGGATTAAACCCATCGAAAAGCTTCTGAAAAGCACGCCACCGAGCGGGGTTTGGAGGGAAATCGTAAACTTTGTTCCACCGCTATCTTAATTCTTGCAACGACGGGCCGAAGAACAGAGAACTAAGATGAAGCTCTGCTGCCCCCACATTTTTATGACTTATGTGAATTAAGCTGCTTTTCTGTGCGCCCGCGTCGAAAGAAACGGTTACGTTGGCTCGATCTCCTATCTCGACATCAATGCTGGGGCCCCGGGACGGGAGATGGAAAATGAGGCATCCTTTTTTCCCAGCTCATCGCGCGAAGAGCATTGCGCTATCGGAATTGTGACATCAGAATCGTTCGGTTCGATCGATGGGGAGGAAAAGATTACATCGATTGCCTGTTGACCTCTGAGAACGAATTGAATCGATGGAGTTTGCATTTCCATCGTAAATTCTTCGGAACGGAACGGTTCGAACGGTGGTGGAAATGAAATCAAATTTTACTACCACATCTAATGAGTTGTAAAATTTGATGATAAGTTTTTATTTTCCCAATCAATTTGGAGATTAAAAATTCTGCCTCGTTGCGCGGGCGAGTTTGAGAGTTCGATGCCGTGCAGATAAATCTGTGGATTTGGTTTATTTATTGGAAAGCATTCTAAAGCCCCGGGAAACCTCTTTCGTTCTACAAGTTACGAGCAAATACTAACGGCGCACAAGTGTACTTTCAATATGACGAAGCGAAATGAAAGTGTTGCAGCACAAAAAACAAGCAAAAATAAAATAATCAGACAAACGCACGGCAGAAGAGCAAATAATTGGTATGAAAAACGGTCTCAGTGAAACCTGGCGATCGTCGCAAATGGAAATTGTTCGTGGGTTATGATTATCGCGGGTTCACGTCACGCGTGTGAAACCAAAACCTGCCGTATGCGGTGTAGGTGAATGCAACAATATCGCTAAAGTAATAACGGAAAAAACACACACCCCAGTGGAGAGATCAACGGGCAAATAGGAGCAGGTTCATGCAGGAAAAGAAGATGTCTCACATAACCGGGAGGAAGAGTGTGGGAGTTCTCCAATGGAGGTAGACAAACGAAACTATCGCTTATTGCATTGTCGGGAAAATTGTGTGCGGATCGTTAGAAAATTCTCACATCTAAATCATTCGTAGTGGTGAACGGTTGAAAGTGAAGCGAAGAGTTGTACCGAGGGGTCGATTGGGTGATATCACTCGCACCGCTTTTCACCTTCCTTCCACCCTATGGAACATAATCATCGAGCATCGCTCAGGGAAGACAGCATAACTGCCATCCCGCCAGCCGAGCCGGGTTTTCTCGTCCCTTCAAATGAAAAGCCGCAGAATGCCGTTGGGTGAAAATGAAAGCAAACTACGGGAGCAAATATTATCGAAGAGCTCACATATAACACGAGATAATGCCATCACGGGCGTGAGTGTTTCTCTTTCATTTTCGCCATCATCGGTGCACTATATATTTTTTTAAACGGCCCCAACAACAGTCAACGAACTGCAACTGCACCGTTGGATCGTTGCCAGGAGGAGTTGATTATGTTACAAATTCAAGATTCCGGCGATAGCACACCGATCCAACCAATGCACCCGGTCGAATGGCACGTTTATTCGCGTTGGTTTCGCGCGAATGTCGGGTGGGCCAAAACTCGTTCCTCGGCCGACCGAATGACTCCATCGATGTTTCCGTACGGGTTTGCAACAAGTTGCCGGTCGAGAAAAAAAAGGTACGCAGATTGGTCGCCCCGATTCGATCGATTTCAAACGAGCCGGAATATGTCCCATTTCCCTTTTTGCCGTGCGCTTGTTAGCCTCGGGGGGCCGTGTACTGACAACTGTATCCTGTTTTCCGCCCTTGCCAATGCTCATTAGTGATCTCTATGCAAATGCGGCTTTGGTTGCGATACATTTTACACTAAAAGGAGCTATTTGGACGGCGATTTATCGGTGGAAATGTTTCATTTAGTTTATCGAGTCAATACACATCGGGTAATGGATTAGAAAACGTAATGTCACTGGTGGAAGATCGTTTATATAGCATAGTAAATATTTTATATTACTGTGTTGCGATTATTATGTCTAACATGCATGAATCTATTTTTTTGGTGTATAATAAAGTAGTTATTGCCATAAATTTTATTATTTATTGTTGCAATTTAATTCTTCTTCGGAATGATTAATGCTTAGCTGTCTCTTCCAAAATTGTAAATCGTTCAGAAAAAATTTCTAACAAATAAAGTTGTGGCACAAAATAATGTGACTTAACAAAAAAACTTCATTGTCGTTTATTCAACTTTATATTGAAGTTGCTTAAAGAATTAAAAAGCTTTTCCTCAAAGGACATATTTTTTTAACACTCAAAGGAATTTTTTTAATTGTAACCATTTTTAAATTTTTAAAATAACCATTTTGTTATGACAAAAATTGATACATTCCGAACACGTTTGGTTTGTTTAGTGTCGTTTGAAAATTTCATCCGTACGAAGCATTAACTTCCTTCACACCAGAGAAAAGTGTCAAATCGAGCATAAACTAATCGTTGTAGAGCAAACCCCTGCCTTTCCATGGGCCGCTTGTGGGTGTTTAAACTGGATTTGGTTCCTTTCCTGGCTAGCATGAAGTACCGAGTGCACCGGAATGAAAATGTCTACGGCATTTCTGTTTTTCATTTTTCCTCTGCTAATGCACGTAGGCCCGAGTTTTCTCACTGTCATATCCATACCCACCATTAGTGGCCCAAATAGATCTGGTGGTTAAGCAGCTTCATTAATGGACTGCCGTTTGCTGCAGTGCTTCATTGGGGTGGGTAATAAAATACCGACCGAGATGCAGGGAATGAGGACCGGTAAAAACATACTCCTGGAGCAAGGAAACCACAGACCACAGCTGCAAGGTTTCTCTGTCTACCGATCTGAGGTGCCTTAAGATCCAACCTATTGCAGCTAAACCCTTCAGATTAGTGTCTCGTTTTAAATGTTTAATGCGCGAAAAATGGAGGAAGAATGTAACCGAACCCGCATAAGGAAAAACTCCTTATCCTCAAGTGGAGTTGCTTATCAAATCGACCTGTTTTGATCGTCGCTGTCGACAACAGATAAGCAGGTGGAATTTAATTAAATGAAGTAAATTACGAGTACCTATGCTTAGGGGTATTTATGCCGCAAAGCTTGCATTAAATTTTTTATCAATTTAAAACATTAGGAAGGTGCTACAGACCAGTACAGATTTCGACTCGTGAAAGTTATCTCACCACCAGCAATGATTTATTATCATCGCGTGCAGAAAAATAACAACACGTGCGTTAAAATCTGTTCAACTTTCGCCGGCCGCCCGGGAATCGATACCGGACCTCGGTGCGACAGCATTGACATTGCGACGAGCACAACAAAACGAAACTCATTAAAAGTTATAATTAAAGCTTGACGCCCGTTTGCCGATGTCCATCTGCGTGGGCGCTCGTGTCAGATTTGTCAACGAACCAACCAACACGAAGTCCAGGTGAAAGAGGCTTTGCTTGTTTAGAGAAAGCGCTTCCCGCGCAAAGTCGGTTTCCGCGAACAAATTGTGATTTTGAGATGAGGAGAAGGTATCCGAAATTATTAAATAGAAATATTTTTGGTGGTGTCTTTCGCTGCGTCAACGGAAAAACAAAATGAAACAGTTTCCGGTAATAGTGTTGCTTAAAGCAAGAAACCCACAGAACATTCTCGATAAAAAGGACGCACGAATTAGAACTTCGTTTTGATTCTACCCGAAGTTGCTTTGAGCCGTGCATGCGTGTTGTATGAAACGACTCTAAAAGAAACCACACATTCACACCAATTCGTATCCAACCAGTTGAATGGTTCTAGTCTCAGACTGGCGGCCGGGATCAATCAAATTCGGTATGGTTTTGGACGTGATGAGGTCAAATCCTTGCGCTAATGTAGCGTGGAGAGCAACCTCATTGAGCTTCCACGCGGGCATTGAAAAGGAAAGGAAACGTTTCGTGATTCCACCCAATGAGCCGTCCTTCAGGTTTCGCTGGAAGGAACCCAGAAAGACGGAAAGCCGATCGCTACTGACCGCTAGTTTTCTACATGCTTTTCTTCTAATGCTTCCTTACGGTGCGTCCCTGGAGAGCCCTTTTTCCAGGAGATTCGTTTCGTTTCTACCTGCCCTTCCGACCGTTTTTATTTTGTTGTCCAAAGGGGCTGGAAGCGGTGGTGGTGAAGAATAAATCAAATCGAAATCAGAACGAATCGGGCCGCCCCGTGAGCAAGAATGGTTTCTTAATGACTTCTCTAAGCTTCTCGGTTGGGCTTTTCTTTGACGTTCGGCTGCACCCACAGGCTTCATCCTTTCTTGACTTTTTTTGGCCCGTCAGCCCTGCACCGGCCTCCCTGGTCGGTTAAGGTTCGATTCTATTGAAGCCAACAGTCATCACCACGTCGGACACCCGTATCGAATGGCCGCACCGCAAGAAGGGAAGAGGAAGAAAAATGGTCGGAAACGGTAGAAAGATTGATGGAAAAGTGCTGCACCGGGGATGAAGTTCGGACGGTTCGGAGTCTGTCAGCAAAAATATCGTAGGCTGGTGAGGAAAGTCACAAGTACTCTCGAATACCATAATTTCGGGCCGGCGATCATCTGCGGGGCACGGAAGACGCCGAATGGTCGTTATGATTATTACTCGGAAACATGTGAAACGAATTAACGAAGCCATCGAAGCGGGGTGGACTCATGGGATCCGATCGGGTTCGTCAACGGAGCGTGATATTTGGACAATTCGTCCATACCGTGGCCATCGGAACCGTCGACGATAACGTGTCGGGGAGAATGTTTCCTTTTCACCTAATCTTAATTGCGCCCAATTCTAACTTGTTACATTTTCGGGGCGCACAGGGCGCATTCGAACCCCTTCCGAAGGGTTTAATGGGAAATGCGTCAGAGCTACACGTCGTGAAGTGATTTTGATGGTTGTCCAATTGCCTTAAGGTCGAAGATTGACCCGTGGATGGGAAAGAACAGAACAAACCCATTGCAGCACCGGCACGCATGTGATAGGATTTCGGTTCCAATCAAAAGGGCTGAAGTAAAAGGATAAAAAGGATCTCGCTACCACCACTTCGGTTGGGTTGTGGTGGAAGAATGCTTGAGCCGGAAAGGGATTTTCAACGTTAAACGATGAAGGAGGGTATAATTACAGGGTCGGCTTATCGATCGCATTCCACAACGTCGTCCCTTCAAGGAATAGTGGAGAGTTCTTCTTTAGAGCACTTTAGAAATTTAAATTCAATCTTGAAAAAGTTGTTCAATTCTTGTGCTTGTTGTCATTTTTTTAAGATTTGTAGAATCTGTATGATTTCTTAACACGTTGACTGCCAAGCGTTTTTGGAACATTTATTTGGTTCAGTCATTTTTCATAAACAAATAATTGGTTATAAAACAAATGCCAAGATTTGTTTTTAAACCATTAAAAATAGATTGAGCTTCCTTATAGCTTATTTTTGACAAATATTACAACCAACCTCTATATTAGTGCAATACGAGTGAATTTCGTGACTTGTTCTAAAATGCCCGTCAGCCACTATGTGCCAACGTTTTAAAGCACTTTTCAATGATTGCAACTTTTACTTAACAGCAACTGTCAAACGATCATTTCACTAAAGTGAAACCCAACATAAAAAAGACAAGCAACTTGAGTTTCGCGACTAAAATTTTACTTAACGTAGGAACCCAGAAAGAAACCCAGGCTAACCATTTATTTTACACCAATGAAATTTGTTTGACAACTTGCTCAACTGCTTTGAAAGGAGTTAACGATATAAAGCCATTTAACATGATCGTTAAACGAAATAAACGGCGTCGTTTTATGTGATCGCATGATTTCAACGCTAAATGAATATAGCTCTCAATTTTAGAGATGAAATAATTTAGTTTAGCAACAATTCTCCATAGTTTACAAGATCGTCAGTTGCAAGTTAAATTTGACTTCATTTGAATTTGACATTTGAATCGTGTATGTATGTACTGAGTTTTGAAACTTCAAGTCAACTGAAATGAAGACGAATGCAAGTTTCTGATTAATTAAAGTAGCTGCCATCTATCTTCATCTTTAGAGTAGGTAAAATTTATTAGAAGCGAAAATCTTGTTCCAGTTGCATTTTCTTACAAAAATATAAGTACCATTTCTTGTGCCCGATGGGAGTGAATGACTCAACTTTTCTCTAGAATCATCATACCAAATCTTCCTCAACGTTAGCAGGAAAACGCAAACAGGAAGCAAAAGCTTAACAATACCATTTATCTCATCTTATTTATGATGGATCGTTCGAAATTCCGTATGGTTCCCCTTCGATATATCAAGAAAACATACAAACGGTTTCATCATTAGCAAGTTCTACAGAACTTCACTGATGGGGAGAACACCCAGTAATGAAGGGGTCAAACTCTTTATGCCTTTTTTCCATTTGCATTGCTCGTGGTTGTTTGATGAAAATCGGTAAAGTGCCCTTCTCGGAAGAAAAAGCCTGCACCGTCGTACATATTGGAACACAAAAGCATTTCAGCCACAGAAAAATGATGGATCTCGTTACGCATTTGGGGATACCGAAATGGGGAAGAAAAGCTACCGGAGTTTGCCAATTTGCCGCAGGAAGCACGTTCGTCGATGTAGGAAAGAATTTACATCCATATTTCAATAAAGATTGCTCCAAAATTCCTATCGCTGACCGAAAAGGGCACGGAACCCGAAATAAGTCCCCCGTGTGCCCGGGGCTAGTTGAACCATATCATTCATCTATTTTCCTTAGCAAAACACAGTCCCAAAACATACACCCGAAGGGGAAAAGTTATCCAACAGAAGCCCTAAGATTATAGTAGAAGAGAAGAAGAACACTGTTTGTACTAGGATTGAAAACAAGAAGCTTAGTTTTATTTTTGTTTCTCCTAAACGAACGCATTTCAAGCATGTAAACCCACATTTAAACAAACCAAACATACATTAGTGGCTGGGTTTTCCCCTTTCGAGGGAATTTGTCTCTCAGGGTCGAAGAAAAGTATGCAACGGAATTCCCAAACGGACGCCAAACCGCAGTGAAATTAAGTTAGGATGTGTATTTTGCCTGATCCTGTTTTCATCAACTTTCGGCAACCCTTGACAGGAGCCGTTTTTCAATCAAGAGAAGGGGTTTCTATTTTCCGGTCAGTTTACTTACTCGAGGCATCAATCCTTATATTGAAAAGGAACGATTTTTATGTGACTCCAAACTGCTCCCAACGCGTGAAAATTTGGAAAACATTCAATTCCCATTCCAACAGCTTCCGTCGATTCAATTGAGGTCAGTGACAACTCAATAACACATTTCCGATCCGATTCAAATCGGAAGAGTGAAAAAATATACGAGAGGGACGTCCGCTTGGGTACGAGATTGCTCGAAAGGGCAACCGGGTCGGGTGTCTTGATGTTTGGAAAATGAAGTCAGTCTGATCAAGTCTCCAGGTGTCACAAGCAAAAGAAACCAATGGTTTAGAGGTGTTTTCGGAGGGTCTAATCTAATCACGGATCAATATTCATAACGTGCCGTCACCGCATTTGAACAACGGTCGAACAAGCGGTTTGATTATGCTAATCATTTCGCTTCGTGTTTCGGCCAAACAGCTGGGTTATTTTTCTAGTTAAATATGGGAAAGAGAAGACATATTCCTTTGATCCGATGTCGGCCCTATTAACCCAAAAAACAGGCTATGTTTCGGTGTTGCAAAAAGAACTTGCGAATCCTACCTTAAATTTCCTTTGGAATAAAAGATAAATTTTAGTTGATAATGTGAGATTTTTCGTAAAAATAAAAACACGATCGAGATCGATACAGGTTTGTCCGAGAAACTCTCGATTTCGATAGCGCCGAATTCCACTTTCGTCCGCTCCGTGGCCCAGAAACACGCACGGCAAGATTTAGCGTACGAAATTTATAATCGCCTTAACCGATGGGAAGGAAGGAATAAACCAAAATAAAAAATTTAAACAGTTCGGTTTGTTTAAATCGAAAGCATTTCTGTCACTGGCCGGCTGACGACGCCACGAGATCATGATCATATGCTTGCCGGTCGCGGTTTTGCGTGTGTTGGTCCGGTTTTTTGGTGCTTTTTTGTCCGTCCACTATATCTGCGGCTCCGGCTGCTCACGACCGGTTTGTGATTTTATTTTCATTTACAACACCCCGCGCTGGCCGCGAACTTGGAGCCCGTAGTAAACAGGAAAGTAAACAGCTTCCCGCCGAAAGAAGGAAAAACGAAATAAAAACAAACTCCACACGCTCGTAAATTCACCATTTCGCCGACTGTCGTCGCACAATCGAGCCATGCGGCCCTACGTAAGACAGAACGTGATGGAAAGCAATACTTCCTTTCCCATTCCATTTCTCTTGTACGTCTTCTTATGATCTCACGGCGCTTGAGATCGTGAGCAAATTAAGCGTACCGCTTTTCTCACTGATCTTACTGTATTTAAAGGGCAGACTTTTAAATTATCCATGGAGAAAATGAATTAAAAATTAGCTGAATTTCTTGTTCTAAATTAGTTTAATACACAGTAAACTATTCAATGGTCAGCCTAAAGCAAGTTCTAGGAACGCCAAGATTGTTCTCCTCGGCAATAAGTTATAATTGCCCTCTGAATGATACCATCTTGATCGGCTTGTTATGTTTTTCGTCCTACACACACCCTGTTTTCATGTTCACTTCACTTTTTGATGTTATCAAATTGTTTCCTCCTACTGTTGTCCAATTTTATATTTATCTAGATCTGTACCCCTTTTTAGGCCCTTTAATGCATCTTTCTCTGATCGAATGTTGGAAAGCAGACGGAGAATGTCAACCGGGAGCCGCAGCCTTTTTCGAGCTTTGACGTGAGCGAGATCACTGTGAGGCCATGTTGTTCCATTTTTAAAACTCTTGGTGTATGAGATTGAATACAATTTTTTGGAACACTCAACCCACACACATACACACAAACATTCCTCCCGTAAGGTCCCGCGAAGGTGAGTCTCAAAAAAAAGGGTGGTGAGTAAAAGATCGAGCAAGAAACATAAAATACCCACATGTACATACGTATGCGGAAAAGACAAGCCTCCCCTCCGCAAAACGAGAAGAGGGCGCGATTATCTTAGCCTCCTCCATGCTTTGGGGGGGCTTTCGTTTTCGTTTGTGCGGTCACCACATGCTCGAGCTCGAGCAACAGTGAGAATGGCGAGAGGAAATGGCGCAAAGAAAAATATAATGCTGCAAAGCGCCAATGGGGGTAAGAGCTATTCCGTCACTTTTAGGAGGCGCGGGGCACAAAAACATGACGCACCACGGGAGAGAAAGCAACCCCCTGGAGAAAGGAGACCGATCGCGAGAGCCGGCGGAACATGCGGTTTTGGAGCCCGCTTGGGGAGCTTTCTGCACAGCATCACAGTACGATCATGCCGGCGAACGAGCCGTGCGGTCATGATCAGTCAGTGTTTTGCGAACAACGCGAGTGAACGTCATCGGAAACGCGAGGTCAGTTAGGCTCCATCCTCCGGGATAGCTCTTGAGTTTCAAGCTTTCAGAAGACCGGTATCGAGCGGTCTTTAAAGAACGGTAGAGCATCGTTTGGGTGATTTGTAATCCGATCGTTCATCACCCGATCGTAACTATACCCAATTCTAACTGGCTCGTTAATTGCCAGCCGGTGGTGGGCTCATCATTAGCGTAAACATTGGGTGTAAAAGTGAGATCGGTACCGGTCCGCGGACGCAACGACAGGGAGACAACCCCAAACCGGGCACGATCGGGGCAATGTCAAAGTTGAGGAGAAAACCGTACGGCTCGTAAGAAGCAAACGAAAACGAAAAACTGTTTACCCAGCGCTGGAGGAAAAGCGCTGCAGGCTGTGTGTTAGTTAGGCGGCCGAAAAGAGAGGAACAACCTCCGGGTCGGATCCGGGGCCCCCGTTGATCGTTAGCTAACAAACAGTGCTGGCTGCTGGGAAAACCACCGGGCATTCGTGTACCGGCGGCAGTGAAAACGAAAGCACATCCCCTCGGAGTACTCGGCCACCGGCAGCATCAGTGTGAGAATTTTTTAATTTATTGTTAGCCCCCCAAAACACGCGCCCGGCGACGCCGTTTTCCTTCCCGCCCGGAGGAGACTGGAGAGAGGGGGGGGGTTGGTTAATTTGTTGGCAATAAAGAGGAAGATCGGGATGGGTGACGGAGGAACAAAACAAAAAACCAAGAAACTATAGAAGCATCCAAGCAACAAAGGGTGGTGATGAACGCGAGAGAAAACTGGATGTGAAGAAAATACAAAGGGAAAAACAAAAGAACAAAAAAAGGTAAATTAGCGGTGCGAGCGGAAAAAGGAGATTTCATTCCGAAAAGCATAGTGAACACGATCATCTCACTATGGAAGCTGGCTGTGAGGCAGTGAGATGATCATGGAGAAAGGGACAAACAAAGAAGAAACGATAGGACAGAGAAGAAAGAGGTCCAAGTGAAGAAATGCCAAGGAGGTATCACTCCGGACCTTCAAGAAACCTGGTGAAGCGCTGACCTCGTCTTCACCTGTGACACGCGCTGAACTCATCTCCTCGTGCCCTTTCCATTGTTCGGTCGCTTGCTCTCCAAGCTCACGCTCATCTCACGCGCCACTAAGAAAGCCAAAACCGCGGGTTGTAGGCTGCGCGACAGCATTACCGTCACTTCGTTCGAAGGTGCCAAACGGTGAAGACATACCAGAGGTCTGAAGACGAGGCGCGCGATCGGTATTTTGTGCGTCGTGCATCAGTTGGTGTTATCTCGGGCGGAAAATCGATGCCGGTGCTAGGTCGTGATCTTCGTCGAAGATTGCTACGACAAGTTTTAACAATTATTAACGATTTAACGATCACTGTCTTCGGGTTGACGGGTAAAGTGTGTAACTGTCAGCGTGTGACGCGAAGAAACGAATTGAATAATTTAGAATTTAAATTCATTTGAAATTTAAAATACTTTAAAACCACTATATTATTTTCAAACGAAACGTATCTTACAGTACTTTCAGCTGCATTGTGGTGTGTAATGTAAAAAAGAAAGCATCCTTCCAGCGATGGAAAGGAACGGTGACGTGTGTCTCTCCCATCCGGCAAGGAAACGTGAAACAACCCGAAATACAAATAAATAAATAAATAACCACCGAAACACGTAATGAAAAGTGGCTCCGGCGTGTAATGACAAAAACCCGGTAGCCGGCAAAAGCCGAAAACAGTGAAAGCTCACTGCCCAAGAAGTAAGTGCTGCTGTGAAAATATCTATATACGTAAAAGTGAATTGCGGAAAGTTTCCTGTCGGTGGACCGCTAGCTGGACGTCCGGAGCAGTGTGCCCTTTTTTCGTGAATCGTGTACGATTTATACGTGGTTGTGTTGTTTGTGGTTCCGGGAGGAAAAGGTATCGTGAGGTGGTGCAAAATTGTGTATGTTACTCGAGCATCGAGTGCGGGAAAAAGATCAGACAAGATCCGAAAAGCAGAAAATCAAATCCACCACTAACGATGCGCTTCCGTTCGTGTTTAGCAAACAGAAAAGGACCTTCCGTCCTGCACCGTTCGTCCGTGAAGTGAATGAAATTGTACCATCGCAGATCGTACCTTGTCGCCGCCACAATCCAATTTCCCTAGCAAAGCTTTGATGTTTTGTTCTTTGGTAGAGCACTAGTGATAAGAAAAAAAACAGGGAGCCAACACAAAAACGTTCGGAAAGTTTGCGGAACCAGTAAAGCAGTACGCGTCCTTTCGCGAAGGATTTTAAGTTACGCTTTTGCGCACGCTGGCATGAGTGAAATTCTGCATTCACCGGCATGATGGTAATGGTAAGTGCACAATTTTCTATCAGTATTGCTCTTTTAAAGATTTTCTTTGTCGTTCAAAAGCATTAGAATTGCTTTTCGTTCACGACTAAAGTATAAGGAATACCGTGACCGTGTTTACGAAATTCAATATTACTTAGAGGACATTGTTTGCTCTACTGATGTAGAAAGTTTTGGTGTTTGAAAAGGGTTCAGAAAAAGGGATATACTATTGACATAGTAGAATAAACGCTACAGCTACAAATAATTAATAATTTTACAAAAAGGAAAGACTGGAATGATTGTAAAACGGGTATTGCAGGAAAATGTAATATCGTGCATGAAATGAAGAACCAAGTGAACCCATAAGTATTCTCTTACGACAGCAAATAGTAAAGAAATGCCGAAGAAGAAAAATCACATACGTTGCACTGGTGAAATTCCTTTACATCTGGAACAGCAGTAGTAACATTCAATCGTGCCCAAATCGTGGAGCCGGTTTATTGGTACATCCAGTGGCAGGATGGAAGTTGAAAGTGGTGAAGCGAACGGTTCTTGTTTGAAAGTTCAAACAGCATTCGACCGCACTGCATTCGTCTCGACCGTTTGACAACAAGTTTGGAATTAAAATGTTTGAAAGAAAATGTTTGCCCTTCTGCGTATTGGCTTATTGGACACACGCACACACGTGAGCAGGGGGGGACTGGGCTCTATGTGTTTCCTATTTCCCGTTGCTGTGTCCTCGTGTGCGTTGTTCGAAAGGACACGGACGGTTACGACTTTGAAGTGTTTGATAGAACTCGATTCGAACTCGAACAAACTCTAATCCAATGTTTCCTCCAGCAACACAAAAAAACCCTGCACCTTTAGAAGCAATAGTGGCAGCGACAAAGGGAGAAAGAAACAGTTCATTTTTGTTAGCTTTTGGCATGTTTTACATGCAATCGGAGCATTTGTTTTATTCCTTTACGTTTGTACCATTCGCCACGGAATGGGACTCTGCTGTCGTTCGTTTTCAAGCCCGGCCGATCCCGACGGATGTTTGGTTTGATTTTACGGCGGAAAAAAGCATAATGAAATATTGGCTTCCGGCCATCGGTTTTGGCCGTTGGCGCTGGATTAATGTAGTTGCCGTGTTGTTGATTTTCATTTCAGCGTCCCTTGTGTTCTCTGGCGGATCGGCTGGACTTTGGAAAAAGCTTGGAAAAACCAAACGGTTCGGTCGGGTCAGCAGTAGATGATTGTTGTTTGAGGTTTATCAACAAAACAAAAGGACAAAGAAAATAGTAGCGGGGGGAAAATCCACACTGAAGCCGTGCGGTGATTTGATGGATCGAACCGATGGGACAAATTAGCGGAGTTGATTGGTGGGCAAATATGGATGTTGGTTGACAAATTAGCTTGTTCAACAGAAAAAAGAAAAAATTAATACACTAACATCGGCTCATTTTAGTGTTTATTTTTCCTTTTGATTTGATTGACAGAAACCACCGACGAGCTCGGGAAAGGGGTTTGATTATAAAGTGAAAATTAATAAAACAAACGAAACGGTTTTAACAAGCTGCTCGATTTCCCAGCCTGCGAACGGATAATGGTCAGATGTAAAGTATGTTCACTGCAACTATAATATTACATTCTGTGCATATTATTGTGAGGGAGTTGGAATGTTTTTACAGTGGGGATATGCTTCTTTTTTAAAGCAAAAATCCGGCAATACATCAATTTACATTATTCCTGAAACATGATGGTGTAGCTTTTATACAAAACCCTCCCTCTTCAACACATCGTTAGTTCGTGCAATGAGAATCAGTATGATGGCATCTCTTTTCATTTAAAAAACCACGTTCTATATATCCTTTTCCAAAAATAACAGAAATTTGATACTGCATTCAACAATGTGCATGAGTTTCTGTTTGTCGATTTTCTGTGCTCATTATGGAAATGTGTTTGCAATAAATTTCATAACTTTTGCATCATGCAATATTTCACAGCACAACTGAAAGTTAATCTGGAGCACATCCCATACCTTTCTGTAAAATATATTTTACAGCACGGTAATAATGTAGTCGAATCCTTCCGGTGACCGAACAGTGGAGTTTGGCAAATTTGTAAGCAGATTATTTATTACCATATCAACAATAAAGTTGCCTGTTTCGAGCGAGCCAAATGTAGCGAAATTAAATGGAAAATTTGGTTCATCAGCCAACATACGGGTGTTTGCTCTACAATTGTGCTGTACCTGATTTGTACCATAATCAGTTTGCAACATTTGGCACGGTATGGAAATTGTTACGGTGCCGCTTAACCTTTCCAGGTTACGACCCCGATTTCGGCGGGGGTGCACAGTAATTATGCACTGAAAATATTTCATAACCAGAGCGCAAAAGAGAAGATTCCGAACCGGGCTTCGGTTGCCATCGAATTTATTGACCCAGCCAATGGAGCGTGTGCAAATAGTTGTGCAACCGTCCGCAACAGGTAAAGGAGGTTGATATGGCGCCCGGCCTTTGAAGACGAAATCACGCACAAGGGATGATTTTTCCGCCTTGCGCCATGGGGACAAAGATGCAAACGTGACGTGCGAACGTGTGCGCCTTACATCACCCGAAGTTCAATCCCCACACTCACTCGAATTGCGAAGGCGTTACGATTTTCCCCATCTCGGCCCACTGGGGGAGGGGGGCGAACGACAAATCAATTAAAGCGCCCGCGCTCGTCAATTATTTCACACTTCGTTCGACCTCAAATCGCTGAGGGACGTGGTTTGCAGGTGCAAATCTTATGCGCAACAGTCTGCGGGTATCGCGCGAAGAGCCCTCATTAATCAAACAACCCCCTTTCGGGTACGTGGGTGTATTGAGCTGCATTTTCTCGCCGGCCACTTCACTGCAGCTAATGGTATTATCTCATGGGAGGTTTGTGCGCGTGCACGTAGAGTTTTCACTAGTTTTCGCACCAGCGAGCGGAAGGTGGGAGGCAAAATAAACACAATTAGCCAGAGCTTCACTTCCTGGTGGTTCACTCCACTTCGGAAGGGAATGGTGGAAAACAATACGAAATCGATCACAACGGCGAGGAAAATCTTACCCAGCTCCCTCAGCAAGGGTTCTGTGTTGTGTTGCACAATTTTCCAACGACCGCAAGCACTGGTTTTCCCGAAGGAAGTAAGTTTATTTTATAACTCACAAACAACGTGCGCTCGTTGGAAACGGTTCATTAAAACTCGCTTCTTTTTAATTCACTTCAATCGAACATAAAGCATAAGCGAACCTGGTTAGCGGAGGAAAACGTGGCATGAAAAACTTAAGCCTCTTTGCCGGAGGAAGCCAATTTCGCGGATGGTTTTTCTCTCTCCCTCCGTTTCCCAGGCGTTTCTCTTTGTTGTTCGTTTCTTTCACCGACCTCCGATCACGATCGTATTGACGATTGCATAAATCAGCATTCAGCAACTTCTTCGCGGGCGGCCAACAAATTGGCCACCAACGGAGGGGTTGGGAAATCGGTGGGGTCCGGGACTGGGTTTTAGCATAAATTGTTGTCTACTTAGTGCTGGGATGTCGCCCGCTTCGGTAAGACGCTTGAACTCCAGGTATGGTTCGGATCGTTCGAGCAGTCTTGGAGGTGGTCCTCAGCTTTGTCTGTTGACGGCGGAAGGAATGGGTCACACCGGGGTGAAGGGTGAGGAATTGTACTGCCATCGATGGCATTCCAAGTCAGTCGGAGTTAACCTGTTTTATTTTCCTAGCCCCGGGTCATGCATTTTCCCGCTGTGTTCCACTTTACTCCTTTAACCGAGACCGTAGAACAGAGTGGCAAACAGTTGCAGCAACTGTGCCAGCATAAAGAGTCAATTTACTCCCTCACCTCCAACCACCTCCCGATGGTGGGTGTTGATGGTGGGCACCCGCTATGTAAACAAATCATTTGCATGCATTGGAGTGGCGCTTTTATGCTACAAAGGTGACGTTTTGAAGGGTTGCAACCGGAACCTTCCCGCTTGGGATTTTCGAAGACTTTTTGCTTCGTGTCTCCTTCCAATTCGAGTATATTTCAAAGGGTTACTCTTCAACCCGACGACATGAAGCGCTCAATACAGTTTGAAAGAGTAGGAAAAATGAAAAACAAAGCACAAAGGAGCGGTTTTAGATGAATTGGTCTACATAGTTGTAACAATTTCCATGGAAATGAAAAACATGATCGCGCATATTTAGTATATAGGAAGAATAAAGAAGTGTTGGACATTTCTCTCACATAGTAAAGTGTCCCTTTTTAAGTGGTGACAAATACTTATTAAAACATTTGAGTAAAAAGGTTAAAGTGAGTAAAAAGGTCAAAAATACGTCGAAAATATTTAGACAGCCTAATGTTAATATTACAGTCACACTTTCAAAAACATAACGTCTACTTCCTTCCAGTAGATCACAGTGAAGCAATTTTCGTACCGATTTTAAGTAAATAATCTTCCTGATAATTTTCTCAGATAATGTTTTCTCAGCTTCATCAACCAATTACGGTAGCAAAAATAAAGGAAAGCGCCATAAATTTACTTTCTTTCAATTGTCCAGCGGCCCCCTCATTGGGGCTTCCCATTGCCTTTTCACAACACGTGGATACTAAGACGATGGACGGTGTTTTGATTTGGAAAATTTAGCTAATCTCGATTGCAAACTTTTTCCATTAATCAATCCAATAAAAAAAAAAATGCTTCATTAGGCATCGGGAGGGTCAGCTGAGAAAACAGTACAAGAAAAAAAAAAGCTACCGAGAAATGGTCGCTACGAAAGAGTCAATTATTAGAGTCGTTTTCACCGAAGCGGGAGTGCGACATTGAGGGAGAGTAAGAGAAGAAAAAGAACCTAATCACCCAAAGACGCTGAAAACGAGGAGAAAATACGCTGCAATGAGGCTGGGAAGCGTTCGCAGCTCGCCGATAAGGGTGTCTTATAGGTCGCCATCAGGCGGCCCAACCCACTGACTGACAACCGGCTGACGGTTGGCGCGCGTTGATGTCGCGAAAAGCCGTTCCAGTTTGAACGCGCCGCGCGACG
>KE525007.1:73850-86813 GCA_000441895.2 Anopheles sinensis
CGAACGTAAACACGCGGATGATAAATGGTCCGGCTGTCTGACGAGGGGGCGTTCGAGTCGGGGCGAGTCCGGTCTCATGGCTGCACCCACAACGAGCTGCAAGTGGTGGAGAAAGCCTTGACTTGCTACGGAAATGGAAAGGCGATGCCCAGAGAGAAGGTGTTGAAGGAGTGATAAATGCGGGCCCTCGCTAATCAGTTAATCAATTACTAAAGTTGCGCCGTAACTACGTCGACTGCTCGCGTCAAAGCAAACATAATTTGCGACCAGCTACAATGTTATTGTTTCCGAAGGAACTTGGACGCGGAACGGGTAATTTTTCACTTCGATTGCTATTCAAATGGAGAAAAAGGAAAGAATTTTCAAACGTATGAAATTTAGGGATGAATAAAGGTAGTACTTGAGGCCAAAAGCTACATCATTCCAATGTACTTTTATGTACTTAAGGAAAAAGAAAAGACTCGTAACGTAAAAGTCGAAATTCATAAAAAGCGATTTTTCACATCGAGTTTCAAACTCCCGATTATGTGCATAAATTATGCCAGGAATGCGTATCGTAACGTTGAGTGACATACGGCGGAAATCTCATCAAAACCAGGCGAAGATCGCGGAAGCGTGATAAAACAGTGCCGATAAAAATATACAATCAATATAAGCATCCCCCGAAAGTCAACCGCGACCCGGTTCGATTTGAAATTCCAATTCGCGCTCATCAATCGCGTCCCACTATCCACTATCGGTGGACGATAATGTCACCAAAGGCAGAGCATAATGCGCTCCGGTCCGGTCGGCCAGCGTAGGCCAGGGCTTCCCGCAAAAATGTGAAATCAGCAAACTTCCGACGGCCGCCAAGGAAGCGCCCATATCGCTTATGTTTTATTCATTCGCCTCCGATCAGTTCCGCACGGACATTCGCAATCGTCGATCGCAATCGTCGACCGCACACAGGGGATGTGGAACTTGGTGTAGGTATCCGATTCGCGTGTTCCGGTTTTTGCCAGCGATTTTTGTTTCGCTTTCGCATAAGGCACACCCGAAGCCGCAAACATGCACGGCACACACTCGAAACCCGTGGGCCGTTTCGGGATCATTCGGGTTGGAGGAGGCGTTTTTCCTGTTTCGGGATGAAGTTTTTGAATTTCAAAAAAAGGGAACTGAAGCGAAATTCCTCAAAGTGGAACTGGAAAACAAAAGCAAGCGAAGGACAACGAACAGTTTGCATTTAAATAGACAGAAGCGACTAAATGATAACAACAAAGCGCCTCACAAAAAAGGAGCACAAAAGCCATTTATCATTTTAAAAGCACTTTCTATTTTCATTTATGCACAGCTGGTCTTTATCTTTTTGTAAAGCTTGCTCATTTTTATTGAAAAGAAGAAGAAAAAACTATTGATAGACAGGTAAATTGAAACTGACAGAATGTCTAGTTTCAACAAAAATAAAAATATCCTGCTGTTTTTAATCCCTCGTTTGCAAATGCATTCCATTTGTGAAAATGGAAAACAAAACCTAAGCCTCTTACCGCACCAAAATCGAAAATGTAAACTAAAAATGGTGGTTTATTGTTGGAAACATTTCGAGATCATGCGGATAGGGCAAACTAGAAAAATACAGACACCTTTAGTGCCAAGATGACGTTTTCCATGGACACCACGAAATTTCGTGACCCATCCCGGGATGGGTTTATCAATCTTCCTCCTGCCTCCTCGAAAGCGTCCTTTTTTATTTTAGGCGTTGAAAATGGGGAAACGGCGGGAAAAGGTAACAAAAGCGACGAAGAATGAAAGTGATGCCCGAGTACACTTTAAGACAAGCGCGAGACCGCTGTGCAATATTTTTTCATCACCTACCACTCTCCCCCCCCCATTTCCTGCCTTCCATCAGTTCCACCATTGGGCTATTCTTTGGTGGTCAATGTCGTGATCTTCTGCCCATCGCGTCTCCCCGTGGAGAAAGCCACCTCGAAGCGTTGGAACATTCGCTTGGCACGCGAAAAATTGAACCCCTCTCGCGTTAGGTCCCGAACTGGCGGCCCAACAAACGCGCGTCCGGCGCCATTTCCTCTGCGTTCCCGCGGAAAACAATGCCAGTTACGGGGGGATAAACGGGTTGCTTGACCGTCCCACCCAAAGCTCGACCGAGCCTCAGTGGCTTTGCCGGCCCAAAAGCCACCGGGCGAAAGTTATGATGTCGGCGGGAACTTTGGAGACGGCACGCGGTTTACGCAACTGGTAATGATGTTTTTTTTTTTGAGGCTTATTGCGCATTGTTTCATCTCCCCCTTTTCGGTACATATCGTTTTTTTTCTCACCGGTTTGTTCACTTTCCTTCGCGAACAACCTGTTGCCAAATGGACGATTCCGGCCGATGGGAGGAAATATTCGTACAGCTTCCGAACGGAGCGGGTGGTGGTGGTGGTGGTGGGTAGCCAATGTTCGCAATTGCTTCGCCGGACCGGAAGTTGCCTCACCATGCGAACGATCTCACTCGCTGGTGAGTGCGTAATTTCAAGATGAGCCTCCGGCTTGGCGTGCGATCATCATTCCGTCATCGGATCTGACGACGGTCCGGCTTTTGTAATTTTCGATCCGACTGAGGGGAGGAAGTGGGAGGGGATCAAACTCCCATACACAGCGGGGAGAGGGGAAGACGTAAGATAAGGAACTTGCAAAAAAAGAAAGAAAAAAACCCACCTTCAAACAACCCATTAGGCAACATTTTCTCTTTGGCTGAAAAATGGGTTTTATCGGAAAGGAATTTTCTCGCCTCCAATTACGCTCATTGGAAAATTAGGAAAAGCCACCTCGGGGGAGGGGCGAATGATCTTTACCAAGCAGCGGACGTCCGTAGCTTGTGACCGATGTTAATGGTATTTTGTTGGTGCACCTTTTCTCATTTTTGGGCATAATTTTCCCCGCCAAGAAAATTGCATGGCAGGTTGATACTCTTCGCGAATCAACAGGCGAGTTTTTCCCGTGTTTTATATTGCGTCGCCATGAGACCTCGCCTCCCGAGCGCATCGCATTTTGGAGAGTGCGGATAATTTCGATAATTGAAATAGAAAGTATTTCTACCGCGAACCGATGGTACGGTCACCACCCTTTCGGAGAAGGTGAAGGGATGAAGTGAAGTTGATGAGCCAATTACGGGTGTCGGTTGATTTCTTACTTTATTCCGATGCTACCTTTTTTGCCACCATTCTTTCGCCGATCGCGCGTTCCGGTCCGGGTCCATGCCGTTGTTTTCGGACCCCGACGGTTGAAGGTGTGTAATTACTTTCGGAAAAAGATACCCACCGAAGGGTGTGACCGCAACGGGACGTCGTTGTGTTTTGCCCATCCGAATCACGTGACGAGCGTTCGGTGGTGGGTTGGGTCGAAAGTTGCACCCAAGGGGTGAAAGGAACGTTTAGTTTGATCGAATCAATCCGATACGGAAAAGGGTGAACTTCCGATTGACAGTTGATTTATGCAATTACAAGAAACAAATCAAGTCTTTGTTAAGGTTTGTTTTAAAATTGTTCAGAAAAAAATGAGAGCTAGATCCCAATAGAAGAAAAAGTTTCCTTTACCATGTTATATTTCAACAGGAAAAATTCAACCGTTGCCACAACAATTTATCTCGAAAGCAGGTGGTGTTGTCTTTAAGGCATTAAGTTTTGAAATAGCTCATCAGATCCTGGCTCTAATGCGTCTGACCCTGTCTCTAACTCACCAGCCAAGAGACCAGGCAAGAGACAAACTCTTGCCGAAAACGAAAATAAAAAGGTTAATTGTGATTTTTTCTAGATAATTACACTGTAACAATGAAACAATAAATAACTTATACTTCAAAACCAACTTATGCCTATTAGCATAACTGTTTTGTGTTTTCATAATCGCTATCGTTACGTTATAATCGCTAATTTTCGCCAGTTCCCAAATTTTTAAATATGGTTTTTTAAATCTTTTTAAAAACATTAAAAAATAAGTTTTAGTACAAACACCAATTATCATATTTACATTTTAAATTACTTAATTTTTAGATTGAGAAAATGAAGTCAAAAATCCGACAAAATCAGATGAAGACGAGACAAAAGCTGATGAGTTAGAGAAAATGCGATACAAACAGAAGTTGATACGTTATTTCAATAAAGAGTGGGTCAGAGGCGAAGATAGGCGACAACGACTGTAAACCAAGCTCGAAGAAAATTATTATCCTCAAATTATTCAATTAAGAACTTGCGCTAAACTGAACATTGCTACATATGTTATTAAAAAGTGGAAAATATTTCAAAAAAAAGTGGAAAAAAAGAGGACTCGGGGAAGTCGGTGGCAAACAATTTATGAATATTGTACACAATATTACTTCGAAGAAATATTCATAAGCAAGACAACATTTTCCAATTTTCAGCATGTTCCACATTCCAATTAATTTACGTAGAATATTATTTTATATTACGATATAACTTTTTTAATCGTTTCCCCCGCTTTCCGATCGTGTGTTCTCGTTGCAGAAAATGGCTAAAATATATTTCCTGCTGGTGGCGTTTTGTTTCATCGTACGAAGCAGCCACGGCGAGCCAAATTATCAACCGCAGCAGCAGCCGGGAGGCAACGACTTCAGTGGTGCTGGTGGAGGCGGTAACTCGCTCTACAATGGCAACCTACAACAGCAGCAGCAGCAACAACCCCGACCATACCCACCGTCTCCGGCCCGGTTTCGACCGGTAGCGCCAGCGACCACACCAGCGCCCACCTTTTTCCAGCGAATTTCTAGCTGGTTTTCCTTCCTCGGAGACGACAGCGGTGAGCGAAGGCCACAGCAACCTCACCCACAGCAGCAGCAGCAGCAGCAGCAGCAGCAGCAACAGTACCAGCAAGTTGCCCAGCTACCACCACAACAAAGGCTACCTCCATCGGGTCCGGCGCAGTTTAATGCACCCGGTGTGGTGCATCCAACACCATCGGTGCAGACACAGCAGCAACTGCAATATCAGCAGCAACAATACCAACAGCAGCAGCTACAATTCCAACAGCAGCAGCAGCAACAGTTTCAGCAGCAAAAACCGGTGCAAGTACCCCAACAACAACCGTTTCCGTATCCCTTCCAGATCCGTAATGGAAGCCGTGCAACTCAACTAACTCCGGTTCAAGTACAGAACCCACCGCAACTGATTGTGGGTCAAACAGGGTTTCAACCGAGTGCTCCGATATTGGAGAGTGGCTCGAGTTACCACGGAGCGGCCGTCGCACCCCATGTACCGCCCTTCGGGCCTTCCACACTCCAGCAGCAGATTGTTCCACCTGCTAGTGTATTCCGAGATCCTGAACCGACCACTCATAGACCTCCAACCGGTGCAGGACCTGGCGATGTAAAGTATCACCCGTGTAACAACGTTCCCTGGGTGCCGATAGCGGCTCCACCGGAGTATCCACCCGTACGGAACCCCGGAGGTACGGTTGGAGTCGCACCACCACCAAAGGCCGCCCCAAGTGGACCGAGTCCTCCGATCAAACTGCAAGTAGCGCCAAAGGGACAAGTGCAGTCGGTGAGTCCGTACTCAGGACCGTCCGGAGGAGGACCGGAGCCGGCCATCATCACCGCTGCACCACACGCTCAGCAGCTGATCCAACTTCAGCTGCAGCAGCAACAAAGTCAACTTCAAAACCTCCAACTGCAGCAACTCCAGCTTCAACAGCAGCAACTTCATCAGGAGCTTCAGCAGTTGAAAACGACTACCACCTCAGGGGCACCCCTCGTGCACACCGGTGCTCCCCCGGTAATTGCGGCTCACTTCATCACAAAAGCATCGGCGGACAACATTGGCCCCTCGACGACTCTGCAACCGATTACGCTGAGGCAGGTGTCGGCGTCGTACTTCACCAACAAGGAGTACGCTCCGCCAGCCAAACTATTGCCAATCCAGGACGAGGGTAAACCGCTGGCCCCGATTCCACTGCCGAACCTCAGTGCGACACCCATTCCGCCACTCTACACGGCCGGTTCGTTCCACAGCGATCCGTACAAGTTCTATCGACCCTACCGCCCGGTAGAGCCTATCCTAGAGCTTGGCCACGGGTATCCCGTCTCGTCGAAATCGATGTCCGACAGCTACACGCGATACCCACACGATCCGACCAAGAAGAACAACTCCGTGTTCGAGGTGGAACAGTTTGCGTCGTCAGCGTCCTCGTCCGTTTACACCACGGTGTCGTACTCGAACGGTGGCGAAGATTCGAAGCCCGAAGCGTCCGAAAAGCGAAATATAGCCACCAGTAGCAATGGGAGTAGTGGCGCTAACCTTCGCCCGTCGAACAACGTGGCCGGTGATGATGATACCGAGTATGATTCGGAAGAGGAAACAGAGAGAAGTCCACCGCGGACTAGGACAACGGTTGAGGTGTCCAGTATCGTGCCGCAGACGAGGTACTACGGCTCGACGACAACGAGTACCATGAGACCTCCATCAACGGTGCGTTATAGTACATTTCAAGACCAAACGACTCCAAGACCGCCACCATCATCATCACCACCACCACCGCCACCGTCCACGTCCGATCTTGGCAACGGTGTGCAGATTATTTACTCGGCCAATCTGCAGACTAATTCTCCGATCAATCCGGTGAACAATGGATTGAGTGAACACGACACCACCGACGACGACGATGACGTCGAGGACTCGACAGAAGTAACCGAGCGGCAGAAGGTGCTTTCCAATACTCTCGGTCCACCGACCATTATGGCGTCATCGTCGACAACTCCCGCGACGACGGTCACGGAAACGGACTCATCACCCACCGGGATTTACACGGAACCGTTCCGAATTGGTTCCAGTTTACCGGCGCAGTTCCAGCGCCAATCAACACCGGAACCGGCCAGTCAAACGGTGGGAGAATTGTCTACACCTTCCGTCACAACGGTCACGCCACTGCCATCCTCGCTGACGGCCACCTTTGGAGGCTACCAGAACCTCCATCAGTCGACGAAGAAACCGAAACAGATCCAAATCATCATCCCTTATCAGACGTACAAGAAACCGGAACCTTTCCGACCGTTGCCGGATTCGGTCCACCTGGACGACCTGGACTATAACGCACCGGAGGAGTCGAGCATTGTCACGTCGAAGCATAGCAGCACGGGCCGATTGGTCGGGACGACTCCCGCGAAGTCGGCGAACGCCATCGACCATGCGGAACCGTCGAAGCACGGAACGCGCTTCATCGAGAACGACTCGGTGAAGTACTTCCAGAGTACGGCCCACCTGCGGGACATTCTGCAGCGGGAAACGACACAACCGTTCTCGAAGCCTCCCACCAAGACGCCCCCCAAGCCGGCCAAGGTGAAGAAGGTACGCCCGGTGGAGATCTCCAAGGAGTCGAAACCGTTTACGGTGCGTGTTCCGAAGATGACGCCATTGCCTCCGGTCGTGAGCCTTAGTAGCTTGACCAGCGTGCGGGGAGGTATGGAGCGTATCACAACCCCACTGCCGACAGACCTTCCTCCGGGAACTCGAGTTCCACAATCGGGTGAACAGTTTGGGACGGCACGGCCAGCCGGACCCCTGATAGCGCTCTCCAAGTACGCCAAACCGGTCACGCCGCATTACGTGAATGTCACGCGCATCCGGGTTGCCCCGACGACGTACGCCCAGAAGTCGCGCACCACCATCTCGCAGCTGCTCCGTACGACCAAGATCATCCCGAAAGGTCCGAAGCTGTTCGGCAATGACTTGCGAGTTCCGGAGTCGACCAGGAGACCTCCGCTATCTCCGGCATCGACAACGTACGCTCACCATCGACGAACCACGTTCCTAAGTACCAGCGGTGGCCCAAGTTCGACCTCGACGACATCACGAACCACCACGAGTACGACCCCGACGACCATTACCACCAAGACCACTACCACCACCACCGAGCAGCCGGTCGCGGAAGAGTCCACCGTGGAGCCCATCTACGAGCGCAACGACTGGGACATCGATCCGAACGAGCTGCAGCGCAAGATCGACACCTGGACCGAGCAGGAGTTCGGCTCGGATGACTTTGCGCGCAAGTCCAGCACACTGTCGCTGCACCGGGTGACGAAGGCCATCCCCTGGGAGTTCCTCACGTCGACCATGTTGCCCTCGCTGCACGACCGCCCCGGGAAAGCGGGCGCCCGGTCCGGCTGGCACAACGTCAAGATTGCCATATCACCGATCACCAAGGAGAAGATCTACGTCGTGACGCCACAACCGTGGACGGCGGCGTTGCTTAATCACCACCATCACAATCACCACCATCATCACATCGATCAGGACGACACGAGGATCCTGACGCCTCGGTTCAGCGTGCGCCCCACACCGCTGTACTACAAAGGTGGTGGCATCTTCCAGACCGGCTCGTCGACGGTGGATGTTTCACCAGAATCTGGTAAGTCCACGCCTGTTCACTCTTGCATGTAGATGTTTCAATGGATACTCAATTTATGGTCAATTGCTACTACTACGGGGTTAGGACTACCGTTTAACTACAGGTCTCCGCGGTGGTGCTCAGGTGACTACGCCTAACGACTACTAGTTCGGGCTAACATCCAGTAAGAAAATGTACAGTAACTTACAGCATAACCTGGCTGACGAGTATTGGTGAAACTTACCTGCAAAGAAAAAGGGAGAAAC
The DNA here is from genome assembly GCA_000441895.2 of Anopheles sinensis. Lineage (NCBI taxonomy): Eukaryota > Metazoa > Arthropoda > Insecta > Diptera > Culicidae > Anopheles > Anopheles sinensis. The sequence continues at coordinate 82,487 of KE525007.1, forward strand.
CAAAAATAGGGAGTTTTATTCGCGAAAGTACACTCAAGCAGTAGACACACAGTGAAATTTATGTTGTTTTGAAGTGAAAAATGGACGATAGTTAATCAACGAAAACGTGAAACGATAAAATGTACAGAAAACCTCAACAAAACGAAAACAAATTAAAAATCAATTTAATGCTCGCTTTTGTAGTAGTCATTTAACCACATAAAAACAGTTTTGGTGAACAATTGGATATTTCATAACAAATTTGAGATCAACTTGCTCAAATTACAAATAGGTTGATAAAACAATCTAAATCATTGGCCATTATCATTTGGACATCTTTGACTTATATGCAATTTATTTCCACTTTATTCCTTTTATCTTCGCGTGGTGTAACGGTGATGTGAATAAGTGATAGCGAAAAGGTGTTCCAAAATTAATTGCCTTTGATATAATTCCCAACAGAAGCGCGATTGCTCCCTGTGGCGCCTTATTTATAGCCTTTGGCCACTCTTTCTGTTGGACTTATAATACCTTTCTGTTGGACTTGGACATAAGCGATGACAACAAACTCGTAGTAAAAAAACTTTGTTTACACTTGGTTACCATTTCCGAGTTATTTTTAAGTTCTTCAACTTTCTAAAAGACGTGGCTCCATAAGGTCAAAGTTAGGAGAGTATTTTGAGTTCTTTGCCTGGTGTCTTACTGATGAAAAGACAGTTTAATTCTGTTAGGGTCCATGTTAAAATAGACATTGATGCTAGAATAGAAGAATTTTGGAAAATATTTAAATAACAAACGAATATTTCGTATGAATAACATGCTTTTCTGATATTTTATTGATGTTGTGTCTTTCAAAAAAAATTAATTGCATGAAGATTAAAAAGTTGATTATTCATTACATGTTTATTGCCCACTCCTTTCCCTCCGTCAGTGAACGATCTCCTGGAGCAGAAACCGAAGCATCGATTCAGCAGCCTCGGTGGTGGAGCGAACCTGAGCGGGACGACCAGTGGGACGAAGGGGAAGCACCAACATCTTCTCCAGCAGCGAAAGTACGTGCGGAAGAAACTGCCCTACGTCACCGTACGGCCAGGTTCCAGCAGGGAGGACGACGTATAACACGTGGACGACGCGAGAAGACATAATTTACAACCGGAACCAAAGGCCGATAATAAACAAAAAACATAAAGAAAACTAAAAAACACGGGAAGTTCCACAATGCGACATATGCTGTGGGTTTCGCCAGGGTGTACACACCCATAAGCAAATCCCGGGCCCAAATGTACAGAAGGAAGGGCGAAAGTAGGTCTCCCCCCGGGGAACGAGAAACGTAGAAATAGGCCGGTACGAAACAAAATGTGCACAGATAAGCGACGAGTTAGGCGGACAGATAAATAATACTAGGTAAATATAAATCAGTGTATCAAAGAGGGCGACGGTCGCCATTTGTCACGGGCGTGGTGTGTCGTTTCACGCCGCTTTATCACGCTCGTCCGTCACACCGAGAGCCGGTGGAGTCTGACACGAACCGCGGCTAGGGAAATGGAGTCGTTGGACATGGTTTGCGTTTCATAGTGACCCCATCCACGCCACGCTCTGGATCTTCGACCTGATATATCGGCCGGAACACAGTGCGTCCATTCCCCGCAGACTCTTGGGAAGGCTGCATCCAAAAAAACCTTTGTAAGTCTGTGATCGATCGGTGGTTGTAGTGTCTAAGCAGGCTGTTAGGTAACCAGGGGCATTCCGATCGATCGTTAGGGTAGGAAACTTATGCTACAAAAACCTCAAACTAGACAAACTACAGGTATCGTTAAAGAGAAACAAAGATGTCGATACATTTTAAATGAGTACTTAACAGAAAAAAACACATTCCTCTAGATTAGTTTTAAACCGAATTCGTTGGGGCGATGTAATGAGACGTCGGTGTAGCCCAACGTGACTATCCAGTAGAAATAGTTAAGGAAACCTTTTTTCCCCCCACGGACAGGAGGGTGACCTCGCACGATTTTACCTTCGCCAAACGCATCGTTACGGGGAGCCATCATCATCTTTCCAATGATTAATTGACCGCTTGCGGTGGTGATGATGGTACGGAGCGAGAAGCAATAGAGAAAATAGAAAATTAGGAAGAAACAAAAAAAAACAAAAACAAAGTACGACAAGCTGCGGGTTCAATGAAAGTGCGTTTGAATAAAGGGATAATTAGCAAATGATGAAAACAGGGAAAAATAAAAATAAGAGAAGCAATCATGCGACGTGCCCTGGGAACTGTAGAGTACGGCGTTTGGAAGGTGTCAAGGTGCAACGTTTCGTAGGTTGATAGCGTGGGAGGGAGGGAGGAAAATCAGTGGTTGTAATCAGTGGAAAGTAAGAAGGAAAGCGAAGAGTTTAAACGATCGACCGGGGGGAAAAATCGAACCCTCATAAACCTCTGACACAAGCGGGCACAAACGGTTGCTTAAGATGGTTGTAGTTAAGCAGGAGTTAGGCTAATTACGTTGGGGCGAGCTCCCACATGGTCCCAAATCGATCGTTAAGTCGAAGGAAAACTGTGTACATTATTTCATCCCGCGAGGACAGCGGACGACGGGAGAAGAGATATTTAACGAATTAACTTAATTTCGAGGGAATAAGTTATAGCGAACTCCGTGTACAGTGGTGTATGTATAAATAAATCGTGACATGAGTCAAACACTTAACTGAAATAAAAAAATGACTGAGTTGCGTAAAGGTTTTCCACCCGTCCATACTTGTAAACTTCGGTGCAATACAACGAAAGTGGAAGGGAAATACGGTCCCGCAACCGCACGTATAAACGGAAAAACTTGCCGAAGGTAAACAGATCGGTGTGGGAAAATGTGGGCCCCATGGAAAGGTGAAAGAAAACTGCAAACCAGAGGGGTGATAACAATAAAGCGAAAAAAAATGTCGGGAACGATGCAGCGACGGTGATACGGTGAAGGAAAAGCGAAGACGTACGTCGGAGAGGAAAAGCCGAAACGAATAAAAGAAAAGAAATAAAAGTATTAAATTAAATTGAATGTGAACTGTTGCGTTTCTTCTTTGTTTACGTCCGACGGCAGTTATCATAATGCTCCCGCAGAATCTGTGTGGTGGAGAAGAAAAGCGCCTTCCATCTTTTCATCACGCACCGTTTATTGGAAGGTAACGAAATCGAAAGCGAATGTAAGAAGAAATTCTCACGCATCTGTTTTTTGTTTTGTGTTGTGTTGTGTTGTTTCTGTATGGTATGATCTTGAAGGCCTCGGTAGGTATGTTTGTGTGCATGCATTGGTCGCTTTATGTTATGATTTTTCCCTATTGTGTTGTTGTTTCCCGCCACCAAAATGCTCGTCTCGGCGCGGCTCATCATTTTTACTTTCTCGCCAGGCGGTTTCTCTTCACATTTTTCCGTGAGTTCCGGGCGAACTTTAACCTCACAAGGGAATGGTTGTCGTACGCATCTCTGTGCTGCCCAGTGAGCTCCGCTGATCGTGATGACGATCGTTGATGATAATAAATTCAGATTGTATTTGTATCGCAAGCAAAACAATCCAAATAAAGTTCCTCTGAGCTCAAACATTATAAGAAACCGTAGCATAATTTATACGGAATAAATTTTCAGTTCACAATTTTATGGCACGAAGCAATCTTCATAATTTGTAAAGGGAACTCTCGAAATGTTAGTAACAGCATGTACTTTGAAGCGAGTAAAAAAAGATCGTCAAAAATATCATTTTTTTAAAGGATTAACTCAGAGTTGGAATTGAATTATGTTTTCATTCTTCGATCTTTTTTGGAAAACAAAAAACGAAATGGAAAAGCTTTGCTAGCCCAAAAAGAGATTTCCTTACTGGTTTTTCAGCGCCGAAGTAAAATCCCGTGAAACAAAGGATCCAATGTTCATTTTTGTTACTAAAACCTTATCTGCGTCTGCCAGCGATGGAAATTCGAGAAGAAAAGAACGAAGGTTAGATGAAAAACATTCACATCCCTTCGGAACATCTCAATGCCCAAGTGCTGGCACTCAAAACCCTTTCCTGAGAAGTGGCCGGTTCAGCTGAAAACGAGATAATTGCCACCAATTGCAGCCCAATGGCACCCACGTTCCCGCAGCTGACTGCTCCAATAATCTGTGGCGAACTTTGGTTTCACAAACTAATCAGTAATTAACGGGAGCGAATTGCAAATCTCATTCTGGTTCAGCATCCAATAATTGGTTGGCCGAAGTGAACTGACCCGATTGCGGCAAAGCTTGTCAGTGTGCGAGACCGACTCGTCGTCGGAAAACAAAAACCCAATCTACTTCCTACTAACTCTAGACTGTCCGCAGTGAACGAAGAAA
>KE525007.1:86833-101578 GCA_000441895.2 Anopheles sinensis
GACCGAACTGGCAGCGTCAGAGCAGTGATAACATTTTCGGAAGGGTAAGTTGGCTTCCTTCAATAAAGTTACGTCGGGATTGGGGTAAGGAAAGAAAATAATCGATCGCCCGTCGGAGCCAGAAGGTGATAATTTTCGTGTTTTCTTCATTTACAGAAGAAAGTTAGTTATCTGCGAAATCGATTAAAATGAACAAGAAGGGTTTTCTTAGCGCCGGTCAAAGTGCAAATAAAAAAAAGGCTCTGATTGAAAAATAAACACCTGAGTTTAGAGTAATTTAATACGTCAGGAAACAATAGACTTATTGTTTACCTGCGAGTGGTAAAAGTATATTATTAAAGTTCATCAGAACCCTTTTGTTGTCTAATATGACAAAGTTTCTCCATTAGATAAAAAGGGTATGTTGTTTCAGTTTATTGATTTTCGTTGTTCATATGAATTTTTAAATCTGTTTTGATTTTCATCCTTTTGTTTAATTAATTAGACTTATAAATACCAACTGATTATCACGTTCCGTACCGCGTCACCCAAAAATGGGTGACGGCAACAATGCCCATCAGCCCTTTACACTTACATAGTAGTTGACTTATGTAACAAAAGACTATAAAAATAGCTGAAAAGTACCCTTTGGGAAGCCTAGTTTTTGCTTAGTTTAAAAAAATCGTTGGTTCAATAAATTTGATAAACTAATTTCGTCAAAAATGATTGTACTAAAAATCTGTACTAAATCGCTTGGTACGCAACGTGTTAAAATTTCGTACGTTGATTGCCAAGCGTTTTTAGTACAAATTTTTAGTACAATAATTTTTGTTGAAATTTAGTTATTAATTTTGTTGAACCAACTATTTTAGAAAACTAAGAAAAAACTAGGTTCCCCAAAGGGTACTTTTTAGCTATTTTTATAGTCTACCACAACGAGCATGAGGATTGTTGCCGTCACCCATTTTTTGGATGACGCGGCAGTCATCGTGTTAACCAATTGACAATGTAAATATGATGTTCCCATCACAAGGAGAATACAACATGGGTTTGATCCCAATCTACCGATCCAAACAAGTTTGAATGACAACGGGAATGGAATAAAATGTTTTATCGTGGTCGTGTTTTTCTCTCTCAGTTTATCATGATCTAGCGAGACTTCATTAAAAGTTCATCACCTTCGCATTAATTTACAGTCACTCGTCTAAGCCGCTGATCTCATAATCTGCAAACGGAACTGGAGATGTGCGAAACTGCAAAGTGAAGAAATTCTAACTCAATTCCCGAGGCAAACCGATGCAGCAGTGTAGCAAACCAGAATGGCTGGCCATCGGTCACCATCATCTTATCTTCATCAGCGCCGGGCGCAACCGAGATGTTACCGGGAACTAATTACAATCACTAATGGCCGCTAAATTCTGCAATTAGCAACTTTATCCATTTCAATATCCACACAACTGGTCGGCCGGTTAGCGTAGAAGGACGTCAAAGAAAAAACCCCATAAAAATGCAAAACCATCCACTGGTGACTTTTCCGCCGGCCGTACGGCATTGTTTACGGGGGGAAAAACAAAATTTTCCTCCTGTCAGCGTCGGTCGAACGGCTGGCGGAAAGTAATGAATTTATGTATTTTTTAAGTTTTCTTCTCGGAACCGACCGGCGTTCCATACTTCTGGCGCATCCTGGCAGCGTTCGTCTCGAAGGCGTTATCAATTCTACTTCCCCGATGTTTGTTAGCTATCCGAGCTTCGAAGAGACACCAGCACGAGGATGTTTTCGTGTTGCTCCGCTATAGCAAACGCCACATCCCCGAAGCCAAGGGAAGTTTCATTTACTTTTATTGTACCAAAGTCCACGGTCCGGTGCTAAACTTTTTAATGGAAATTGGATGTCGAGTCGAGCTCGTGTCGGAAGTGCACCGGCAAGGATTTGGTCCGAAACGAGATGCGGGCGCATCGAGGGCGAGGACGACAAGCAACAACAGGGCTAGTATTTTCTTCAACTTCTACTTTCAATGTTCCTCCCTGGTAGAGAGAAGAACCGACCGAACGGCGATGAGGTTCCAACACTCGGAAGGGCACAATATTGCCTGCTGAAATGTGCATCATTAGCATTGCTTCGGTTCGGTCGATCGATTTTCCCGATCGATTCGGAACGGGAAACCCGTGCTCCTCCCGATGGAGCAAATAAATGCTTGTCATCCCCGAAGCGTACAACCAATATCGGATGCTGCACACGGCAAATGGATAGTGTGTAAGTTTACTCAAATGAAAGAATCAATACGGAGGCAGTAGATTGTCCGCACTGCTGGCTGCTGAGCATATTGTCCTTCGTCCTTCCAGTGACCGACCATAAACCCATGCGGCCGGAAGTGGCGTGCGAAGAGGGACACCTTTTCACAGCTCGGCAAACATCGAACGCCGAACGATTTATGAAGGCCGAAAGAGGGTTTATTTTTATCTCCACAGCACAACGTCCGAGAAATTGTCCTTTTAGCGCTCATCCAAATGGACCGAGCGGATCAGTCAGCCATGTTTGATCCTTCGTATTTGTAGGTCACAAACTTTAATGTTCAACAAAAATTACGAAAAATAAGTTTTCCAATACTAGATACCAAATTTTCAATAATAATTTAATTCGGAAAGCAATGATTTATAACATTTGGACACTAAAAAAATATTGGCGCTCAAGAGAATAAATCGGTATTTCCAAATGAGTGATTTTTGTAACAAGCACGACACAAAACACAAATCCTTAATCTCTAGGTAAGGTATCCTTCTGGATCTACTGTTTGATAACCTTTTCCGGCTGACTACACGAAAGAGGTGGCAAGCAAAGTTAATAACTCAACCGAAGTGTGCCGAGTTTTTCGTGTTTAACAGAGACTTCATTTTCCTTTCTTTTCCTTCTCCCAAGGATAACTTTTCCACTTCCATTGGAGTCGATCACCGTGCCCCGATTCGAGTCCGAATGTGAGCATCGTTTAATGATTGCGTTGTTATCTGTCCGATGTACGGCCATTCGTCGGCCAAAAACATGCCCTTTGGTTTCACAAAGATCGATAAATCACAGCAGGCGAATGTCGAACGAACGCTTTCCTAGAACGATCATCGTTGGAGCTCAGAGCTAGGGTTTTAAAAATTCATCCCTGCCAGCCGAACGTGATAAATTTCATTTGAGCAAAACTTTTAAGAGCCAAACACTGTCAATAACGCAAAGTAAGAGGTAAAAAAGGGCGTCCGAAAGTTGAATGAAAGCAGCACACGGCAAATGAAGATTGCTTTTCGTAAGCAGATGAAAAGTTTGACACTTGTTTATTCGCTGGAAAAGGCAGCCTCAACGAGGTCGGATCGGAAAAGGTAGAAATATAAAAAAGGGATTACCTTTCCATTACTGTTAGACAAGGTGCCATTCGAATGAGGGGTAAATATTCTTTAATCCTGTTCAATATTCGATAAACCCTGCAATCTGCACGAGCCAACTAAGACCCCGATTCTTTTTCTTAAAGTGATGGATTAACTTTACCTGCTTGTGCTGAGGAGCCGTTAAATGAAGCTAAAATATTTAATTAAAAACATTTCAACAACATTGTAACAATCTTTCCTGCAACGACCGCAGCTGAACGAGTTCGCCCGAACAGATTGATCCGTGCGCCCCGAAGTTTGTTCGTTACGAAAGAAAGTTGGTCGTGCTTGTGGCGTGTCGGAAGAAAGTATATTTGCAGGAGCTCAAGCCCGCGGTTGGTGTGAATGTAGGCGTTTGTGCGGTTGACTGGAGCTGGGTATGCACTGGAGAGTACCTTTCAACCAAACTGGGTTAGCAAGATTTTCATCCACGAACCATAATTTTTTCGTTTCAGTGGAATGAGTTTAAATCAGTAGTAACGAAGGTCGATTATAATTGATTATTATATAAAGCGGTAAAGCGTAAAGAATTAAGCAAGGCCACATTCTAAATTATCGCGACGATTGTAGAACAACTTTGTGCAATTGTTGCTTTATGAAATTTGAGTATTCATTTCATTTTCCAATTTGAAACGAATTGGAATTAGATGTGATTCTGTGTTCAACAATTCTTCGGATAACGACTACTCTCTGCGTATCTAGTTCCTTTAGTAACGGTTTAAAATCCTTCCAGTTATTCGGCACTCAACACGAAAAACCACAAATCACATACGAGTGGAAACTGACGTATATTTCAACTAACGAATGAAAAAGGGAAACCCGAGGATCTGAAAGGCACTTGCTTTGATCATTTTCCTGCGAGTACACTGTTTGAGACTAGGAAAGCGACGAATCCGGTTTTACGAAATTTCTATTGAAATCAAAAGGTGTCCTTAGATAAGGTATTTTGGTATGTTACAGCATTAATACAAACGAAGTTATGCGGTGTTTCAAGTTGACGTTGAGGAATCTGTGGAAATTCTGCACCACATAATTTAACTAAAACCTACCGCTAGGAGTAAGGTCTTATTTTCAAAAAAGGATAACAACCAATGACCAACATACAGGCATTAAACACGTTGCCATTGACGACGAGCACGTACGGGACATTGTACAAGCGGGTGCATTAAAAACTCTTAAGTCGGTTCGATGTCACCATGGATTGTAAGCTATGTTGAAAGCTTGTTACGACCAAATTGAATGCAATTAACTGCTTCATCCTCGGTGTATAGTTCAAACCAGCCCGCAAAGCAAACAACCTTTTTTATGAGCCCCCTGCGTGTCGGTTCCCCAGAATGAGTTCTTCCTGCAGTAAAACATCCTTTGAAGTGGCCGACACGCTGGCACTTGTCCCGGGAACATGGCTGACGAATGGATTAGTAGCAGTTGCCGCAGAGTTCAAATTAAACGCCAACCAACCGCTGGCTTATGCGCTCTTAGCCTTTGGGATTCAAAATCTGCCCGAGTGTGACGACTACTAATCGACGGCAGCTACAAAGCCAAAGGCTCAGCTCAAGTTGAAAGTCGATTGCACTTGTGGGTAGATTAAAATCTAAGCGGACTAAATGGGCCCCGTGAGGCAATATGCGGCGTATGAAGTAGCAGACCATAGTCACTACTAGACATTGTGGAGACAAAGATTGGAATAGATAGTAGATAGACTAACGTCTACACACATGTGGATGAATCGGTGGATTAAGGTAGTTAATAGCAAAAGAAAAATAAAATCCCCTATAACAAAGCTGGTATCACTTTTAAAGAAGATGTTTTCCACTTGATTTTCAAGCAGTTCTAAAGTTATAAGGCTATATCCACACATTTTATGTTTATTCCTGGCGTGTAACACACATCATTGACGCTGTCACGCTACGATTCCTTCTTCCCGATAAGTAGCTAGAGCGTGAAGCTGAACTGAATGCAAGAATTGACTTACATCCATCGTGTGTAACCGAGGAGCAAACAGCATATCAGCGGTGGCTTCACCCCGGAGCCCTTTTTCATAGCCGAACGATCCTATCGATTACGGCATGGGAAACGCTAATAGTCTTAAATAAATAAAAAAATATAAACCTGCCCTCAAGGACTATTTTCCCACGACCCTTCGATGGGTTGGCTGTTGTAGAAGCCAGTTTGGATTCAAAAGATTCACTTTCGTCAAGCGAGCAAAAAGGTAGTTTGAATATCTGTAGGAACTAGTGATGAGTTCTCCGGAGCGCACCCACGGCTCCGGAACCGGCTCCGAACTAGCACCTCCGGAACCGGCTCCGGCTTCAGCCCGGAGCCGGTTACGAACTAACGGCTCCGGAACCGTCGGAGCCGGTTCCGAACTAACGGCTCCGGAACCGTCGGAGCCGGTTCCGAACTAACGGCTCCGGAACCGTCGGAGCCGGTTTCGAACTATCGGCTCCGGAACCGTCGGAGCCGGTTCCGAACTAACGGCTCCGGAACCGTCGGAGCCGGTTCCGAACTAACGGCTCCGAAACCGGTTCCGAACTAACGGCTCCGTAGGCGGTTCCGGACCAAAATTTTGACGTCTAAACACAAATTTGGCGACATTCGAGCTCAGAAGGTAAACAAGCAACGTTGATCAGCCTTTAGACATGTCTTCGAGCAGGCTGTACAGTCCAGTGAAGCAAATCAAAAGTATTTTGTACCGCAGGACCGATCGATTCGATTACTTTCGAGTTGTCCTGTTGCTACTAGTTGTCGTGTGGAAAGTGCTTTATTCGGATCTGTCTGTCGTGTCGATGTCATTTGAAAGCGGCGACCATTGTGCCAGTGTATGTTGCGAAATCATCGCAGTTGGTTTACTACAAAACCAGCGACGAGAGCTATGTGCGCTTAATTATTGGCGACAGCGCATAATTCTGCCTATGTGGTGCACAATGGGGACCAAGCGGACAAAAGTCGATCTTTAGTATCATAATTTCAGTTACATTTCCTTGCAGTAGACTAGTTAACTATGACCGATCCAAATTTTTAGCCTTCTTGGTCGAGTGGATTTTGAGAAATAATTTGTCAGTCGTTGCCGGATCTGACAGTTTCATACAAAAAGTAAACAAACACTTTGAAAAAAGCGAAAAAATAGCTGGCCGTGTCGAGATCTTCTCACAATCTGAAACACACCTACGCGTCGAGACGCTGCGCGGAAACGAAACGACGCGGCCAGCCATTTTTTCGCTTTTTTCAAAGTGTTTGTTTACTTTTTGTATGAAACTGTCAGATCCGGCAACTTGCCGCAAGTGAAATTTTGCAATACAGTTAAAAATAAGTTAAATTTTGTTTTTCAAAGCTTTTTAGACCAGAACACATTGAAACATTTGCTGCATTACCAGAGTTTAAAAGTGTATTTTTTTCAATATGTCTCATAGTTTTCACTTGTAAAAGTAAGTAAGAAATGCTAAATATACATTTTAATTTTTTCACATGAAAGTTGAATGTATTAACTTTCAAATTGATGTATAATACATAAGTATTATCGTTTGAATACTATCAAAACGAAAGCCATCAAGCAATCTATAAAAGTTCGCTTACAAGGGTCATTTTTTATCGCTTTTTTTATTTTGACAAATTATTACTCAAAATCCACTCGACCAAGAAGGCTAAAAATTTGGATCGGTCATAGTTAACAAGTCTACTGCAAGGAAATGTAACTGAAATTATGATACTAAAGGTCGACTTATGTCCGCTTTTTCCCCATTGTGCACCCCATAGGCAGAATTATGCGCTGTCGCCAATAATTAAGCGCACATAGCTTTCGTCGCTGGTTTTGTAGTAAACCAACTGTGATGATTTCGCAACATACACTGGCACAATGGTCGCCGCTTTCAAATGACATCGACACGACAGACAGATCCGAATAAAGCACTTTCCACACGACAACTATTAGCAACAGGACAACTCGAAAGTAATCGAATCGATCGGTCCTGCGATACAACATACTTTTGATTTGCTTCACTGGACTGTACAGCCTGCTCGAAGACATGTCTAAAGGCTGATCAACGTTACTTGTTTACCTTCTGAGCTCGAATGTCGCCAAATTTGTGTTTAGACGTCAAAATTTTGGTCCGGAACCGCCTACGGAGCCGTTAGTTCGGAACCGGTTTCGGAGCCGATAGTTCGGAACCGGCTCCGACGGTTCCGGAGCCGTTAGTTCGGAACCGGCTCCGACGGTTCCGGAGCCGTTAGTTCAGAACCGGCTCCGACGGTTCCGGCGCCGTTAGTTCGGAACCGGCTCCGACGGTTCCGGAGCCGTTAGTTCGGAACCGGTTCCGCCGGTTCCGAAATTTGTCGGAGTTGGTCGGAACCGGCTCCGGTTTCGGAGCCGGATTTCCCATCACTAGTAGGAACCAAGCACGAGGGTTGTGTGCTGAAGAGGCCCACGCGAGGGCAAGAATGGCAATCGTGCAATGAGGCATAACTAAGAAGGATGTTATGCAGGCATGGTACACCATGTTTACACTACACAGCATGGCGGTCTACGGTATTCTGCTTGCGTCGCGGAAAGTGCTACGAAGACAAAAGAGTCCCGATGGAGTAATGGTATGGCTCAAAGTTTTTGTGAACGTGAGCTCATCGGACCGACAGAGTTCGCTGATAGAATGAAGCTCTCAACAATCGGTTCCATGGTTTAATATATTCATGTTTAGCTCCACTCTCCATTCCCGGGACGGTGAAAACTGATAAAAAAGAGGTATGCATACACATTTTACAACGCGACTACAGCGCGCTCTCCGGCGTGCAGTGAACGCCGGTGCCAGATAGACTCTAATGGCGGGACCTGATTCCAAGGCTGCGGGACGTGGACTCCGGTCCGGCGAAGCCATCCGTTCCCTAGCCGTCGGTAAATATACTCTCGTAGCTTCGTGCTGCTTTGCCTTGCGCGTGCTAACAAGCAATTAAATGCAGCCATAACACGCTTTTATAGAACCGTACCGTTTGCCGAACTCCCGCGCTCGTCGTACTTGAGTCTTCTATCTACGTCAGAGCGGTTTACTTCAAACCCCCTTTTCCGGCCCCAGCCGCTTGTTTCCAGCGTTCCCCCATTGGGTGACTTCCTGCTGTGATGTGGGCTTGTCTTTTGCCGGTAGATATCGATAAGAAATTCCCTAGCGCAGCTCCCTTCGATGCCTGCAGCTGCACCGGCAACCGCAACCCTTGGCGAAATAGGGCGACTGACTATTGCGCACCACAACCACACACACGCACAGGACGTACAGATGCAAAATCGGCACTGCGTCATCTGTGTGCTGCAACCTTCACCTTTATTCACAGCCAGACCGTAGACCCGTCACTCCATGGTAATTTTATTGTGATCCGTTCCAGGGTTTTATCAGGTCTGTGGTTCCGGTGAATCGGTGTCCAAGTGAACTTTGGCTTTGGCATAGTTCGTAGGTACACAGGAGAGCAGAATCTATGAACATATGAAAGCAGTAACCACGAATGGCAACTCGTAAATGATTAGCATATTCCAAGAGTCACATTCTTTATGAATCTTTTTTAAATCAGGAATTCGTAGTAATAAATCTCCCATGTGATTTTTTAAATGCCACTACATCCCCTTAGTGGACTTGTCCTCTCTCCGAGGGTAGTTATTGGAACCTATTGACTAACGGTATATTGGCACTCATTAGTAAAACCTGTATCTCATGTGATGAGAAAATTTAATCTCAAATTATTATTATATTTTATTTGTTTACTGGAAAATCTATGTCAGCAGAAGTTTCTGTAATTTATTCTCGAATATAAAGCAGCACATTGTGTGTGTGTGTAATAAAATCTCATGACGCCATTGCTAGAGAAGCTATAAACTAATAACTTTTCATATCCAGATTAAATTTAATATTCAAGAAGAACTTCGAAAGGAATGCATTGAACTTCCGAGATCTTCTCAATAGTGTCTATTCCGAGGAAAGGCTCCCGACATTGATTACCTAGAAATATGGCATTAGTTCTAAAAGGTAGGTTATAGGGCTTTCATTCTGACAATGTAATTCCGGTTGGATATTTCTCGATGTTCGTTTCTAATAAGATACCAATTATTCGGTGCATACTCATCCGGGGCAGTCAATTGAACGTAAAGAATTATGATTACTGTTGGTTCAATTGCCCCAGAGATGATTAAATATCCTGGGAAAAATAGCTGTTCATAGGTTTGAACTCGGAGAAGAAAACCTGCACGCAGCAGGATGTGCATCTACGAACGCTGGGTGCGGTATCTGATTGTGTGTAAAATTGATCACATCTAGCCAATGTTGTCGATAATCTCGATTGCGTGTAGATGTGGCAGGAATGTAAATTGAAACCCCTTGCACCGATGATAGTTTTCCTCGATTCTCTAGCATTGCCCGAGCGTGCGGCAAAAACCAAGCTGGAGTTTACATCTCAAACTTTCCGGGCACAACCGAACGTGCCCTAAGATGCTATCTCGCTGAGGCTGCACAACACATACATACTGGCTGCCTGCGGTTGCCACAGCTGATAAGCTCCAGGTGGTCGAAGGGCGGATGGTATGGCGGCGCACGCGAGGCAAGAGAAAAACTAACAACAGCTATATGAATACTTATCACGATGCTTCGTTCCGCTTCGGCCGTGTGAGTATCGTGGTGAGTTTATGGGAATAGTAACATCGCCCACCTGCTGCTTTTTGAGCCAAAAACGACCCGAACCCGGCGGAACTGTTGGTAAGAATCGGGACACTCGGGCAAGGAACCACTTGGTTTTTTCAGTAAGTTTCCCTCGCAGAAGAAATATGCCAACTTTAACAGCTTTCAGCATCCTCTGATCTAGGAACTAAGTTCAAGGGCCAATGCCAAAAGGAACGGAACAGCGCAATGTCATAGTAAAAGTTGCAAATGGAGTCCTACGTAAACTTCCTCCATTCGCTTGTCAGTCGACAAAACTATATTCTCTTTGTATTCTCTGGCAAGGGTAAAAGTTTTCCAAAGTTTAACAAACTAACATCACATCACTTCGGGTTTCGGGCTTATCTAAACAGTAGACCGTAGACGGACAGACACAACCCGTTTTGCTACCGATTCCTGGATGCGAAAGCAGGCCTAGCCAAACGGCGACAAAACGTGCTGATTCTCGTACACCCAACTCAGCTAACGGGGTTTGGTTTCCCACCATCTCGCGGTTCGCACGCACGTATGGAAGAAGGTATGCTAATTGGGAACTGGGTGCGTATTGCATAACCCATACCTCGTTGGCTACACGGGGTCCAGGGGGTGATGCTCCCTCGAAGATTCTTATCTTGCACTGCGTTTCTACTGCTTGCGCACTAGAGCTTGGCGAGCCAGTTCCAGCGAGAGTAACATGTTGGAATGTTCCTCCCCGAACGTGGCGAGTTTGTTTGCCTGGTTTTGCTGGAGGATTGTTTTGTGTGACGTATCCACTCGTGTGGTCTTGTGGCGGAGTAGGTGTATTGGATCACGTAGTCAACACGGTGGTTGGTTAGTGGACAAAGTTGGTCTTAATATCTCAGTTTAAACATTTCAAGAGACATTAAGGTTGAATCGATCTCCTGGGTATCTTAAGCGGAAAATTACCCATTCTAGAGCTAGGGTAAGGTTGATCGGGGTAGGACTTCTGAAGTCCAAGCAGTACCCCACGAATCATACACATGTAATCACGCATTCTACGCAACTACGTACGAACTGTATCAAATTGGGACACTCGGCAGTCATCACCTTCACTATCGCGTCGACGTTACCTTGGCGCCTTTTCGGAGCTACGATTTCGTGTTGCCTGTGAGCTGCTTGAGAATTAGCGTCCATCTGCGTCGGTATAAAGCAAATGTCGTAAACACACACACATACACCGAGCTCAGTCAAACAATCAAGCGCCTCCGGGCAACCGTCTCGCATGTCTCGCGAGAAATACAATGTGTGTCTTCGACCACCCGAGGGTTGAGGGTTGTTCTGAACTCCGAGACTAAGCTGCGGCGAGAGAACCACCGCGATGTATGGATGTTGTTAGATACTTTTACATGAGTTCAGCAACGCCATCGTACCGCCAAGGATGCCACAGGTGCGACGGTGCAAAGACACAAAGGTGGGTGGTACGCCAAAGTGTTGGTCGGTGGTGGTGGTGGTGGTGGTGGAGAAAAATCGTCATTCAGCGTGCCAGACATGTTGATAGACATCGGTCAATGTCAACCGCTGCTCGCATGACATGATATCATCAGCTCATTAGTATAGTTGACAATAGCCGTCGTTGACGCCGCGGAACCGAAGTGGGACCCGTGGCAGGGGGATGGTAAGAAAAGAGGGCGATCAAGAAGAACGAGCGGACGTCACGCGCCAACGTTTAGTGCGGGGCGCGGGGAGGCGCAACACGTACTAAAGTGCACGGTTTGTGGTAAGTGTCGTTTAATGGTAGGCCCAACATGAAAATACCTTTGCATACGTTTGGGGATGCGTGTGATACCGCATATCATGGTTACTTATCAGAAATGGAAATCCTGAGCTATCTCTAGCCCTGAGATAGCATAGGCAGAAGCATAACCGACGACAGGCAGTCCGACGTAAAATTCTCTTTGGCGCGTGATGTGTCCAACTGCGTGCTATAATGTCCCGAATTCCACCCATCGATAGTTCCAGATTAGACTCATTGCTACCGTACAACTGAACTGGCGTAGAAAAACCACACGAGCACAACGGACAATTTCTCACGTTAAAACAGAGGACGCGAAATTCAGCGACCTCCAAATGGTCCGCTCCACTCACGAACACGGGCAGACGTGGCTTCGAAGCCCGTATCTTATCGAGACTTGGTCCGTTGAAAACAAAAAAGGAGATAGACGCGAGCAGAGATTCTCATTCTGTGTGACGAACCTGAACCTCGGCAAAGTCTCATAGCCATAAAACCCCCTGTAAGTTGCGGTGTTAAAAGTGTGTTTGGTAGCACCATTCACCAATTCCTCATCCGCGACATCCGATACCCGGGGAACAAGGGAATGATCAATCTTTTAGGACTTTATCTGGGTCAATTGCACCATCGTGAAAATGTCCACACAATGTCCACAAAACGGTTGCCCAGTTTAACAACAATCACACCTGGAGCAAAGCCCGCGCCTGTGGCCTTGTCGCCACAAGCATCCGTTCCACCCGGGGTGGAAGGTCCGGAAGTGGATCAGATGTAGGTCCATCGATAAATGGCAACCGGATCGGAACCGCCCGGAACGTACACAATCGACGTCGATAGCGGAAATCGGATGTCAACGCGGCGCGTTGGCGAGGCGGATTTGTTGAATTACACTTCCAATATCAATTGGAATTCGTGTTGAGTGAGGCAGGAAGGATGGGAAGTGTTGATTTCGATCAGGGGTTTCATCAACTTCAATGCCCGCGGGTGTACATTGTGTTATATTCATTACTTCAAATGCTTTTAACTTTAGTTTTGTAGAAAAACACAGGTCAACAAACGAGGCATCAATGCTTTATGCATAACCATTGCATACTTTAAGTCTACTTACGTGAATAATCCATTACAGAACTATGGTGCGCCATTTTCGTTTTCCCAATTTCCTGCAACAGGTTCAACGCCGTAAGTTCAACTGCTTGCCGGGTTAAAACGAATTGCACTCTTATGGCAATATTTACTCGCTGTTTCCGACAATTCCGTCCACCTGTCGGGAACAGGGTTTCCACATAGCACGACGAATAAAATCCACAATTTCCACTTCCTGCAACGATTTGTCACCTCCTTTCCTTTCGCCACACCGGAGTAGAATCCAGTGCACTACTAGTGAGTGTGTGTGTGTGTGTCCCGGTGAGTGTTTACCCTCGCTTCACAATAATGTGCAGAATGTGCGCTACTCCACCGGAAATGGTTTCCTCCGCTGCCGGAACTAGCACTTCACGTGCGCCGCACGAAATACGATCGATTTTGAGTGACTTTTTTCTTCCCTCGTTTTTTTTTATTACACTTTTCGTTCGGTAAACATTCGCTCGCGCACCAGACAGACCCGGAAATAGAAGTCTGTTGATACTTCCGCCCGCACGGCGTCCCAAACTGCCAGGTTTTCTTCCGCCTGGAGGCAGGATCGGGCCCGAAGGGTTTCTTTTCAGTTCTATTTTTTCTGGAGCACTATAAAAGGTGTGGATAAAAATACATAAATTTTCACAAGAATACACCAGCCCACGTCATAGTGGTACGTGCTACGAAAGGACATTTCACTCAGTATAGGTAGTGCGCACTCGGGATGGAAAGAATCATGAACCGACAGTTAAGGCATATTTCTGTACCAAATTGCATAATGGAGAACGCAGAGCTCAGACGAAATCCACCACACACGAACGGTTTGCTCGGGTTGTGGTGTTCTGTTTCATGGCCGCCAGCACCAAGGCAAAACTCGCGGTGTGAAAGGAACGTAAACACGACACTCTGGTGCAACGGTGTACACCCGCCGGTACGGCATCTTACAACCACTTACTCAATCAAATTAATTGAAGCCACGATTTTCGCCGAGCTTCCTCGATCGGTGGCCAAAGGAACAGTCTACCCGGGGGAACACCGGGGGTATTGTCCTTGAGCATGCAAGCGGTGGCCATGAACAACTTCACACAATCAAAGGGCACTAATTACTGGCTCATTCAGCATCTTGAGCAGGCGCATCCAGAGCGCCACAGTGCACCAGATGGTCAGATGTTCCAGCCTGTCCGGAACCGGTGCACACTAGCGCTTCACTACACCGGTGACATAATGGGCGCATTCGCACGCAAGAACGCAACCGGATGCAAAAACCGCATCGGAATAAATCACAAACCTACCGACGAGCGTCAATAATATTGCTCCACAGTGCTCTTCTTCTGCTTCTTCGGCCCAAAACCGTGGCGGTCTTGTGGAAAAGCGAGATTGGAAGAGCTACGAGTCGCACACTTTTCAATCAAACCGCAAACTTTAGTGGTTTGCCTATTGGTACGCACGTGTTTGTGCTTGTCCTACCGACGTAGATGTCGTCGTGTCGCTAGATCTGTTCACCGAGGTCTAAGGAGTGACGGTTTTATACTAGACTGCAAAACACTGTCACTTACTTGAATTTTTAAAAACGTGAAATAAGTTTTCTTTAAAAAAAGTTGCAGAAATGATTAAAAATACTATACGTTATGTACATTCCAAAAGGAAACTTTGTATGGAAAACAATTACAGTAAACCATTGGAACGTGAATAAGAAGTTGGAAAACAAACTTGAAAACAGTTCAAGTCCTACCACAAACGTCACGCGGACCAGCCCTTCGACGTCACAGTATCGACTTTCAAGTCCAAGGCAAACACGAAAAGCGAATTTAAATTCCTTTCCATCCCTCTCCACACACA
>KE525007.1:102919-136039 GCA_000441895.2 Anopheles sinensis
ACAAAACCTCTGTTCTTTAAAACACCACCAACTAATAAAACGCCATAAAAGGGATCATACCACCGTGATGACGGAAGTGAAAAAGACGCACCACCCAACAACATCCAAAGAAAGATAAAATACATACGAGCGGCCTAATGTAATTCACTCGGAAGCTTTTAAGTCTCGTTACCGTTTAAATCCCCCTTGTGCGCCTTGCGTCAATGACAACGAAACGTCAACCAGTACGGATGGTACGGTTATGCTTGCTGCAAAACTGCAATCTCCCCACGGGAAATTAATGATGGAATACGCGATGGGTTACGCACGATGGATGACGATTGCCGTAGCAGATGGGTTTTTGTTATGAAATCATTTATTTTCATTCTTAGTCGCACCTGGGCGCGCTTTCGGAAACCGACTTTAGGGGGCCATCTCGCAAGGTTGACGCAAAAGGAGACAATTTTATCTAAGGCCCGGCTGTTGCTCGGTGGGAAGATTTTTATTGATTTACTATGCTTGTTGTTTTCCAGTTGGAGCATTCGCGGTCTGTGCGTCAATGGCGTCAAGGGCTGGGTAAAGCTAATCGTACTTGCGGAAACCATAGTAATTCACACTCTTGAGCATACACATCTTTTTGAAGGCAAAAATGGCAAAGACGAGTGTCTTTTGTGCTAGATAATAACTTTACCAACTCTGCATTTTAATTTTCTATTTACTAAATATTTGTAGCTGTGGACATGAAGGCATTCAATAATAAAAAACATCCATACAGCAGTTGTAGCTACAGATAGCATTAAATTTTTTCTTGACTATTCCAATCAGGTACGATTCCTAGTTTAGGGTAATTTAGAGTAAGAAATGCTGTGGTATTTTAAAATACCAACAAGAAATGTCTCGTTACAAAATACTGACCATGACCAACTTGTCCGGTGAAGGTGGATGGAAAACTCTCAAGAATCTTTGCTTCCACCAAGAGACTGCGTAAAGGGGATGGGCTTGCTTTTATACTTTTCAACCTAGTGCTAGAGAGGTCCATCGGAGGCTCAGAGGTGGAAACTTCTGAGACCATCTTCTATAAGTCAAGCCAGATCCTGGGATACGCTGATGATATTGATATTATTGGTAGGAGGCTCTCCTATTTAGCAGAATCATACTAAAGGATTGAGCAAGCGGCGAACAACCTCGGACTGCAGATTAACGAGGGAAAAACCAAGATGATGGTCAGTGGCCCTGCCAACAGTTGCCGTAAGCCTACGCGGGGTTGACGTAGATGTAGGTGAACACACTTTTGAAGTCGTCCAAAATTTCTATTTTGGGTCAAAGGTCAACATCAACAACAACATTGCAGATAAAATTCGCGCAAGGGTGCTTGCAGCCAATTACAGTCTGAGAATACTCCTACACAAAGCATACCTCTCAAGACAGCCGAAACTGCGACTATACGGGACAAATATAGTTCCAGTGCTCACATACGCCTCCAAGACATGGTCTCCGGGATACGGAATTGGACCAGTTTGGCGAGCTACCAGGAGCGGTTTCGGATGAAGCTTCATCAGGCCAAGAGCTCTCCGGTGTTATACAATTATAAGTGTGTAAGCGTATCAAATATTATCGCTTTAATAAAGCACGTACCAAATAATTTACATGTTATTAGAAAATGTTTTCAGACAAATTGACTGGATCGCATTTTTAACACATTCTACAATGTGACGCTTTACAACAAAATTAATCGATATCTTGTGATGTTCCATTAACCGATCGAAAAGAATATCCCCCCTCAAAATCTTGAAGCAGATTTCTAGCACATTCCCTGATTACAAAGTGCTAGAAATACTTCATCTCACTGGCTCACAATGTTGATCTTGAGTCTGAAAATCACTGACCCACCCGAAAGCACAACCTGCGGCTTATTTTCGGCCTTCCCCCGTACAACCACATTTCACTTTTTCGACGCAACACATATTATGCAAATATGAAACGGCGATAAATAACGTCAGCAAAATTTTATTTTTCCGGCCGGTTTGGGCGGATTTTTCTTGGTCCGCTAAAATTACACACCACCGCCCCCGGGGGGAACGTGTGCGTCCGAATGGCCGGCCGACATTTCCCACTCCCAGCAGGTTTATGTTTTTATGACTCACAATGTGTATCTGCTCAATAAATTATGAAGTGTGAAATTGGTGCGCACGTGAGCAGCCGTACAGCTGGTACGGTGACCGGACCAGATTTCCCGTACCAAACTCGAGCTCGTGAAAAACAACTTTGCCTCGTCGCCAACCGGGTCTCCTCGGACCACGCGGAACCTCAAGGCGAAGTCAATCATGAAGATCATGAGGGAGGAGATTTATTTGCTTAGATTTGGGGATATCTTTACGAAAACATTGTTTAGGACATTCCTCGAGTGAGGGATCGCTTTGCTGGGATTGGTTTACTTATCGCACCCTCGGAAAGTTCAGAGAACTCGTCGCTTTTTATGCGCCGCGTTCCCGAGCATTAGTCGAAAAATTCTAAGCAGAGTAATTATTCTTGGAGATTTATGAACTTGATGAAGGAAGATGAAACATTCCGCGCAAAAGGGTACTTGTTTGTTCCCACAAAATAAGCGTCCGAAATAAATTCTTCAAACCACGAGAAGTCGTGTAATAAAAACCGAGGAAAACAAATTATGAGTTTATAGACCAACATCCTCAAATACTTCTGCAATCGCATCCAGAAACATTCAATTATTTTGTGGTGTCCTTTCTTCGGCGTTTCATTTCGGTAGGAAGCATCAACGAAAACAAAAAATAAGTATATTTTCGTAGGACGCAAAACAGTACCTCAAATATTGTCCGTTCATTCACACCATTTTGCAGACGTCATCCGAACAACTCCAACGATACCCAAAAACAGTACAACCCCGGAGCAACGTCGTGACACTTCCAACCTATTTGGACTTCTAAGATTGCCGCCATCGATGCGATAATCAATGTACAAACTCTAGCTGATGACAAGAGACTGGGAGAGAGAGTCACTATCACGGTCGGCCGTAGTTGTTGTTCTTGGCAAAGCGGGATCAACAGGCACGGACTACGGTTGATTGCGAGTGTATTTAATAGCTGTTGTCCAATGTTGATTTTCTTCCAAAAACCGAATGCCCAATTCGTTCGCGACAAAAGTCAATCTCCCGACAGGCTCCCGGACCGCCTGTAATGATTAACTGGTGGACAAAATACTCGGTTCCATAGTTGGAGCTTGTTAAGCGGATGGGCAAAACTGGATAGTGCCGGGAATTTCCGGCAAGCGTTCATACGCACGCGGCCCGAAAAAGGCTTTGCAATGTGAGCACGCAGTAAAGAATGGCGTAGCGCTATAAAATAGCAAACCAGTTGGGCAAACCGGCCCGAGCCGGTCACGTGACGATCGACGACACCGTCATCATCGCCTCCACCATTCTCGGGCCTGTATTCCTTATTAAGTCACCACCACGCTTTCTTGGACCGCCTCGAAGTGTTAGGAAAAAAGTACAAATTCCTACCGCACTTTTTGTTTGTTTTGTTAGTTTCGGGATGTGATCGATGGAGTGGTTAGTCAACAGGTTCGAGCTGACTCAAACCAAAATAAAAACAATAAAAAATCATACTTACGGCACAACGAGAATAGATTTCGCAACTTACCTGGAATGAGAGGAAGGAAAATAATTATTAATTTAGAAATTGGATTTATCATTTTATGCTTTCATCTTTTATTGAAATCGACCTTAGCCCCAAAAATCATGAACCACTTACTATTTTTCGTAATGCTGTGTATTGTGCATGTTGCAGCTGAACATAGAGCAAGTCTTGGAATGCTTATCAAAAATTCATCTCTTCCAGAAATTTAACCCAATTCGTCAATTCCCTGTTGAGAAACAGTTGCGCTTTATTTCATAAAAACCATGAAAAAGGTTAACGTACCAGATGAGCCTTACGGACTTTTTTGACTTTAATATTACATGACCCGTTTTCCTACTGCTTCCTTTACTTTCAGCTGGGAAAATTCCCTAAAGCCACACACAGTTCGTGCTGTTCAACCATTTCCGCTCCTATCCATTAGCAGTATTTTCGTGAACCTGTTTTCCCCGAAATTGTAAGCTTTTGATGGGAAAGCCGTATAACCAAGGTTCTTCCTGCAGAATACAGCGAGTTCATTCGGGAATGGAGCTCTCCCCGTTCTGTATTGTTCTGTACAAACGAAGCGCGGATTTAGGAATGGTGTAATTTATGAAAATCTCAACAATGGTGCCGATAAGCATAGCGAGGGAGGAACAATGTTGGCCCAAAAATCGCAACCGTTCGTGATGAGGAGCATTTTCGAAGCGATAATAAATTACTACACGCTGACCCAGATTGGGAACATCCCATTTCCACATGTATCCTACGGGGACCAACGGACCAACAGACGAGGTACATTGTAATGGCTATTTTACATTTAGCATTACATCGCACCGTTAAGAGTGGTCCCTAGGTCATCCTTTTGTTAAACGAGGTCCACTCCAAATGCAGATTTGACGATGCAGTGTAGATCTCGATGCTGTAGGCTATTTCATTGGGTAAAGTTTGTCCTTTCACATGTATTTGGAAATTGAAATAAGCTAAGATTTTTAAACTAATTTTGTGTTCCTATCAATAGGAAACTGTTCTTTTCATCCATAGTACTAAACATGTTGCTTCTCATAGGTGCCTCACAGAGATTTCCATCTCTACATCAACTCAACCGTTGTGCTCTTTGTAGAATATATTGTTTTTGGTTGAAATGTAAATCAGATTATGGAACATTTTTTCCCAATTCAATTTTTTTCTACGCTTAGAAACTCAGCACGTAGACGCCAAGCATTTTACAAACATTACTTTAGTACAATCATTTTTGATAAAATTTGTTTATCACGTTGACTGCGTTTTTAGCACACTTTTTAGTTCAATAGTTTTTGATCAAATTTGTTTATAAAATTTACTAAACATTCGATTTCCGACGACCAAGCGTAGACTAAACCTTCCAAATAATTTGTTATTTAATAGTACTATAAGTTTCATGTTTCATTTTCATAAATTCATAAGGCAAAAACTTTTTAGAACTAGTGACAGCTGGATATCTAACATGATAACCATGGCAGTCAACAGTGTTATACAACAAAAGCAAAAACTTGTTTTTTAACCAATCAAAAATAGACTTAGCTTTCCTAAGCATGATTTTTTACATTTACTATAGCCTGTCACTTTATTCGTCCCATAATATCTTAGTTTTGTGGTAAGGTTAGAATTGTCTGTCCCCCATTGTGTGGGACATTGGCAGTCAACGTGTTAATATCCGTTTTAAATTGCAGTAATGCGATCCAACATCTTTATGGCTAACATGCATTGGTTTCCATCAACTGGAGAAAGTTCGAGTTCTATATATTTTTATGACGGCAAATATAATTTAACTGTAGCTGGCATTCGAACCGATTGGAAATCGTTCCTTTTTATTACATTTTTAAGATGTTATTTCTGGTTCACTACTTCACAAAACCTACCATCAAGAAGTAACAGATCCTCGTCGTCGCTGGCCAGCTGCTCCACCACATCCAGCTGGCATTCTCCGTTGGATTGTCCCTGGTTTCGCTCTTCATCGGTGGATCCGGTGTCATTCTCCACCTCGTCTCCACCGACGCCATGCTCAACAGGTGAAAGCTCCAGTGATGTGCCTTGCTCTCCCTGCTCCTCCTCCTCCTCCTCTGCCTCCATCATCACAACCGTTCCATTAAGTTCGCCGTACTCCGTGGCCAGATGTCGCTCGTCATCTTCGCCGGCCAGTGCCGGCAGTTCACCGTCACCGTTCGGTGTACTTCCCGTAATAATAATCATGTTTCGAGCCCTTCTGATATCAGTGCACGCCGAGGGGCGGGAAAAAGGGCGAAACGGGAGGGAATGGTGGGGGAAATACTTGTACCGACCGACAGCGCACCAGTCCGGGCACTTGCCCGCTGTCCTGTCTAGTCTTCCGCCCTCGGTGGGCCTATCGGGCGTGGAAAACTACGACACAACTTTTCTATTATGTCAAACATACGGTGTAGCTTCCAGCCAGCCCTTGCACAAAGCCGATACTTTTAAAGTGTACACGGGCCTAGCAGCAACAAGCCGGGCTGGTTTCCTGCTTGCTCCCGGCACCCGCAACCTCCACACTCCCCCCCGCGTCGCTGCTACCGGGGAAGCACTCACATACGACCAGGAGCAAACAGACCTCCTCTTATCTGCTGGAGGATCACTTTTCCAACCGTTTTCACGGGCGGCAAGGGGAATCTTTCCGGGGCACAATATTCGATCACTGACTTTGATAAGTAATTAGGTTGATTGCACTATCGTAAGCACACTACAAACGCGCACACACACTCACAGAAATTGGTGTATTTGGCAATACAAAAATCATCAAATACGAATAGTAGAAATGAATCACATAATACAACACACTCTACGGTAAACTCCTGTTGGGTTTCATTGATGTATAACGAAAAAGAAATAAGTAAATTAATTTAATAAAACATCTTGCTGCAAAAGAATTTATCGGAAATCTCTACAACAGCTTGCCCTCTTGCTTAGCGTCACTTGGAACAGCGATGAAGATGTTATCATGGCACATTGATTCCCCGTTGAACACATCGCACAAATCGGGCTACGGTGTACACAAACCCCCCCATACACACACAAACAGGATCACAGATTAAGTGGGAGACCACCGGGATCGATAGGGCCATCGCCTATCGCCCCCTTGCAGATGGTTCCCATCACTGGCAAGCTTTTCGCGGTTCGTCCCGCCGGCTTCGGTTCCGAAGTACCGCTTTGAGGGGTTATTGGATATAATCGATTCAAGCTATCACGAAAAAAAGCGTGCTTCATTATCACGACTTTGATAGGAACGATATTTTGTTTGGACGGTTGACCGTGGTCTCGCTCCAGCAGGAGGATTACGATGGATAGTACGATGGGTGATAGCCACCAGGCGTGCACTACAGTGAACTCATTGTATTTGAGTGGTTTTCCGACCCGGAGGTGGTGTTTCGACTAACCTTTCCACGTACAGAGTAGCTCACTATGCTCTGCCCTATTGCAGGCATCACTTACAGCCCACGGAGGTTCTGGTTTAATTTACTGCAAATCAGTTGTTTCACAGGGCAATATGTTTTCAGAACGCACACTGCCACTCCAAACAATTCACTGCACGGGGCACTTTAGTGCGTTAGTGGCATAAGTAACAGACGTACCACGTACACACATCGCACTATAATACATCAACCGACCGCAACTTGGACGATTGGAAAGTGGATTCGAGTCCCGACGGAGGCGTTCCTAAATGGCGAACGAACTAGTTTAGAATAATGATGGTGGCCTTTCCGGTTTTTTTCCCTCCCACTGGCCACCGACGGTTTCGTAATAGACAGATGGCGTGTGGCTGGTGAGCTAATGAATTCCCAAAGGATGTAATTGTATCGCAAATCAGGGTAAAGTAGCAACTTGGTTTGTAGTGCTTTAATTAATTTTTAATGTTACGTAATAACACTAGATAAAAAATCAGCTTACAAAATAAAGCATCGACACATTCGGGAGAAGATTAACTAAGCTAAGTTGTATATAGATTATTTGTATATAAATATTATAAATCTATCAATCGATGAACTAGATCGTTATTCTACATATAATCACTCGTTAATTTTCGAACGACATCCACTGGGTTAGGAAGCTTGTTTGGACAGCTCGTGTGAGGGGGAAGTCGCTGCAAACCGTACAGAACAGAGCTGGCACCGATCACTATCACTTTTCTAACATCGCCATCATCGAGCAGACGGTTGCGATCGTGAATTGCGGGGAGGGAAAAAAACAAACAAAACACAGAATCCGCGCCAGCGAGATCGAATTCAGGGCGGATGAAAAAATAAAACAACAACACACCTTCAGTGCGCAGTACTCGTTCGTTCGTTCGTCTGCCAGCACCGGGAACCGGAAAAGGGACACGGGGAAACTCGAACTGCACTTGCGAAATGGTATTCGAACAACATTCGGACGGGGGCGCACGAGCGCGTGCGTTATGACAGTTGTTTAGCCGTGGCGAGACTGATCAGCACCCGCGGTTTTCAGCGACCACAAACAACCCAAAACGGACCGACCGACCGAACGACCGACCCATCGACCGACTGACTGACTGACTGACTGACTGACTGACTGTGCTGACACCAGCCACACCACGCAGCGAGCCGCCAGAAGCAATGCAGCAAACGGCTCGCAGCCACCACCAGACCGGCGTCGTTGTCGACATCGTCGGTCGTCGTAAGAAGCGCGCGAGAAACCGCGAGTCGCGCAGCACCCGAGACAAAGCACGGACCGCTGCGGTTGGAAAGAGACACTCGAAGGGGACAAGGAGCGACCGAAACAGGTAAAACTACAACGAACAAGTAAAATAATAAATCAACACCACACACAGAAAAAGCACACACTCTCGCTCGCGCCCGAACACCACCAGCAGCAGCAGCAGCAGAAGCAGCAACGAAAAATGTTATAAAATATGACCTCCTAAAACATCCAACACACCACCCTTGTTTCGGCCGATTCCGTCGACCAAGCCCCAATATGTCTTCGATACGTTTGAGGGCGCCTTATCGCGTCTCGCTCGCGCCAACGAAACGCTCCTTGGCGATGGAACCTTATAGGCCGACGTCGGTTGAGACCTGTCTCTGTGTGTGAGGGAGAGCGAGTGTTGCGCGATCCTTATCCGGGGTGGTACACGTAGTAGCCGGCGGCTACCCTTTTGAGCTACTAACAAAAGTCGGTGAATTGATAGGCACGTGGAAACGCGATACGAAAACATTGCCTAAGGCGTTAGCACTGTTCATTATTTAGAAGTAGACATGAACACGAATGTTTAAAGCTGTAGAATTCAAAACAGCAACAAGTTAATGCCATACGAATAGAACTAAAGACCAATCGTGGTGTAAAAGTAAATTTCTATTTTCTAATTATTATTATTATTATGTGGCACAACATCATCAAGTGGTCCGAAGAGAGTTATTGCAAGTGAAAGACTGGGCTCCCCCACATGGCGATTCTAAGACATAAATATAAACATAAAATAAAAACAGGAAAGAAAGAAAGGAACAAATAATAAGGAAAGATTAATAATACAATTCCAGTGTGACCAAATAGATTTGGGTACTTAAAACTTCTTAGCCACGCTCTAAAAGGCAACAACAGGTCTATTTCTGAAAAAAAAAATCCGAAATTGTTAACACGTTGGCTGCACTGTCACCCAAAAAGTGGGTGACAGCAGCAAATCTCATCAGCCTGTTACACTAATATTGTAGTGGGCTTATGATATAGTAGGCTAAAATAATGACTAAAGTGTATTCTTTGGGATGCCTAGTTTTTTAATAGTTTTCGAAAACCGTTAGTTCAGTAATTTTGATAACCAAATATGAATAAACAATTATTGTACCAAAAAATGTAGTATAGCACCGTGGCATTCAACGATTAATTAATATAGTCAATATTCAAGAAATCGGTCCAAGACCTCCACGGCGTGGGTTCGAATCTCATCTGAGACCGGACCTTCCCTTGTACCAGAGACTGACTATGCACGTACGCAAAGGCAAAAAGTCTTGTAAGCCTTTCATAGGGTAAGCATGATCGAAGATGTCACTACACCATGGAGAAGAAGATAGGCAATACAAATTTAGCCAAAATTATAGTCTAAATTAAAATTATCGGGAACGAACTCAAAACTTTGGATAAACACAATGATAATCAGAATCGTGTCTTTGTTGTTAAAAACTTTCACTGTAAGGGCTCGAGCAGAACCCACATAGGGGGTAAAATTATCCTTAGGAAAGTTTAGTCTATTTGTTATTGGTTCTAAAACAAGTCTACGCTTTTATTGTAGAGACACCTTTTATTAACAAAATAAAACGTTGACTGCTACGCTGTTTTAGTACATTTCTTAGTTAAATAATTTTTTAATTTTGTTAGAAATTTACTAAACCAATGGACTTCTCAGAGGATACATTTTCGTAGTTACTATAGGTTTATAGTATATTAGTGCACTACTAAACATTTTTATTTACAGGGCTAATGTTGATTACAGCTGCCACCTGTGAAATGGGCAACGTGGTAGTCAACGTGTTAAGATACAAAACAACTGAGTAACTGCTAAGTTTTCAACCAAGTTTTTGCAGTTGGATTCACTCATAAAACACCCCTGGACTTTCAAATGGTACTATAAATCCCTTCTTGACCGTTTTATCCTTTCGAATTCTACACAATTCCACAAACTTATAGAGCAACGGAGAATACTACACCATGGGCATTAGTAGTCCTAGTCGTTCACGACCTTAGCCGCCACTGTAGCAGTAGTAGTCGCGAAAGGAGACAGTATTAGTGCTTATGGGCTCACGCTCGTAGGTTTACGTCGCCAACGACACCGTCATCAAACAACGAGACTTGGCGCTCTTGGTGGGGAACGCTCTTAGCGGAGGGTGAAGCGAGGATGGTAGGCTTGTTTGGTCGTTCGCTTCGGTGGCGTTTCGTCAATCGATTCCGTTTCGCTGGCTGATGCCCGCGAAAAGGGTTCACGCGGTTCGATTTTCATTCGACCGCCTTCGCTCGCATCGTCTCACTCTCACTTCCTCAAGACTTGCCCATTCTATTTCATTTCTATTTTGTCTCATTTTCTTTTGGTAACATTTTAAAAGTACACCAAAGTGTTCGTTCGGCACACACACACACACACGCGAAGCAGCAAAGCCGATCGCGATGCTAAGAAGCTAGGAAAACAATCGTAACCACTATTATCAACAACCATCAGCATGTTACTACCATCACCATCACCAGCAGCGCGTCCCGTGGTGTCACTATCAAAGCCAATTTAAACAACAACACAGCAAAAACAAACCCGCTGACGATGCAGCTTCACCGACACCGGTCGACCAGCGGTTGAACTTTGTCTGCGAAAAAATGCACCCGATGCATGGCGTCCGTGGCGACGTTTAATCACATTCCTATGTTGACAATTTTTAGACGTTGTGTGCATTTCCTGGCGTGCATCGAAAGTGAACGAAAACTGTGTGCCCGCGTGTTGACAATCAAATGTCAGCGTGTTAGATGAATCGTGGAGGACAGGCTGCTCGAGCAAGAAGAAGCCACGCGGTCGGTCCTATAGCTGACACTAAAAGTGGATCTTATATGCTTGAACAATCTACGAAATATTTGGAAACAAAGAGCAATGAGGAACTTTTATTTCAATAAAAAATAATCAATAAATAGGTAGCGAAAACTCAGACACGATTTGGCAATCAAAGAGATTTTTAATGTGTTTATTAAATTTGCTTGGTGCTTGGGATTCCTGCAAAAATTAGATCGAAAGAATCTGTTCACGTAAATGAGAGCATTATTTGTTAAACTTTAATTATGAACAAAAAAAAACACAACGTTATAAGAGCATCATATTCAACCGGAGATAAAACGAACTACGCAACGAACAGATTTTAAAAGGTAAAACATAAAAATGAAAACTTATCGAGGCTGCCATAAAATGAACCACCAATTCAGTGTTTTATTTTCATTTGGTTTTTGCATGTGACATAGTTGGCTTTGTGTTCCATTTTAGAGGGCATAATACTTTTTTCCAATTCTTAATCATTCCAGCCTTGAAGCGGTTTGTATTTTTAACCGTCCGGGGCGAGATCAGATAGGCATATTTGGGGAACGGTAAACATGACAATAATTTTCCAACGGACAACCTCCACTGCGCGAGTCTTCTGAGCACCGCCAGTTTGTCATGTTACGATTTTTTGTTAAAACGAACTTCAACGCGAAGGTTTTTATCTTAAACTTGGCCATCCATTGAATCGTTCGAGTTTCACCTTAACGTGATAATTGGATAATCTACATGTGCCCGCGCCTCGAGGGATTTAATATGGAGCACGTGGTCCCGAAAGGCCGTTGATTGGAGGGAATGAGATAATGATTTGGTAAAGTTGAGTAACTACAATTAAATAAACCGTTTTTCGAAGGAAATTGGTAAATGCGTGAAAGGAAATATGTGGGTTTTTAATGTTACTTTCGTCACTTAAGGTGGTCATAGTGTTCGAAAATGAAGTATCAAATACTATTGAATGGAATTCCAACACTTGTCATGTTAAATCTTAGCGGTTCCAAAAGATCCTTTCGCTGTAGAGAGTATTTTGTGAAATTTGCTGAAAATTGATGCCCATCATTATCGCAAGCCATATTTAGCGCTTTGTTGGCTAGCGCGAATAAAACAACATTTAATTGCCCATAATTGATAACCGACGTGCTCATTAATTACGCGATCGATTAAATTTTATGTTAACATCTTACTTCATCAATCGATAGCTAGCGTGGTTTCGGATCGGTCGGGTTTACGACGGAAAGTAAAATAACTAAAGAAAAACGCTAAACGTCCAATTAGCTCGACCTCGGTCAGGCGGTGGCTGGAGAAGAAGATGGCCGAGATCCGAAAGGGAAAAAAGAGTGTCACAGGTCAAAGCCATCGTTTGAGCTGGAGGGGGCGCGAAAGCGAAAAGAAACCCCAACCAACACTAAACAATCAACTCCTCCGCACGGGGGTGGCTTAGTGGTTTTTGGTCATGATCGATACCGCCGACGAACGGGGGCAAGGAATTTCGGTTTCTCGTTTACCGACATGTCAAACGTGCCTGCATAACTTGACATAACTCGAGCTGGATGCAATTGACGTCACTGGCGGGGTTAGTTGTTTTGTTTCTGTGGTAAAAATAGAGTCAAACCGTTCCCTTTCCTTTGTGTTTGGTTTTTTCCATTCTAATCCAACGAACGACGGTGGCCTCCACAACACTGTGGGACACTAAACCGTCGGACGAAAGTTGTTTATTTATTTTAAATCAAACCACTATTAAATCCTTTAGCTAGATTATTGGGAAAAAACCTCCGAAACAATACCCCAGGGCTGTATCACCTTTTGGGTAATCGAAAGGTATCGTCCGAAAAGGGTAAACCTTCGGCGTGAACCTATAATAACAATATCGATGATAGTATATTCAAAATCGATAACCGATTCCCATGCCGACGGACGGTTAAACGCCGAAAGGTGTGAGCTGAACCACCCTGACGACGGCGGTTTTGTTCGTTGATCGCTTGGTGAAGGGTTGTTTTAGGGGAGAGAGAGAGGAATGAAAAAAAAGAAAGCAATCGCGAGCCCAGTTGATAGCCCTATTAGCATGATTATGTTTTTCGTGGCCGAGGGCTTGTGGTGAATTAGGAAAACAGAAAGAGGGAGGTTGACTGATCGCCACCGTTATCAATATCGATCCGATATAATAGAATGTATTTTTTTTTTCGTTTGTGACATTCACTATATTAAAACGTTGCATTGTACCCTTGAAGGCGTAGCATTTAATTTATGTATTACAAAAATTACTGGTAATGCAAGTCAAAAGTTCTAAAATTATGTTTTGTTGACAAACATTAGTAAATTTATAAACAAAATTTTAATAATTAATGGCAGGTACTGGAGAAACTTGCTTGAATGAAAAGATAATATAAAAGAAATTCTCTAAATTTGAAAATATTTTCCAAAACTGATTTAATTTTGTCTAACAAAAGTAGCATATTAAAATTTTTCAAATATTTATTAAGTGTGAAACAAATATTATTGATAATAAAACAAAAAACCCTTGTTTTTTGTTTAAATATAATTATAAACTTTTTCCAAAGCAGATCTGCAAATTCTATTTAAGTTAACAAATGAAATAAACTAGTGTTGTGCCTAATAAGTCTTTCAACGAGATTCATTCATAACAATCTTTTACCTAAGATTCATTCGAATAGATCCATGAATCTTTTGGGATTCAAATCTTAAAACATGATTTAATCTTGCGAAAGCGTTACTTTCTAGAGTTGTGTTGCTCAGATTCAGATTCATGAATCTGAATGAATCTCTCAACCAAATTAATGAATCTGAATCCCTGTGCGAAAGATTCATGAATCTTCAGGGATTCATTAAGATTCATAAAGATTCATGAATCTTCAGAGATTCATGAATCTTTAGAGATTCATGAATCTTCGGGGATTCATGAATCTCCAGGGATTCATTAATCTTTAGGGCTTCATGAATCGTTAGGATTCATGAATCTTTATGATTCATGAATCTTTAGGATTTATGAATCTTTAGAGATTCACAAATCTTCAGAGATTCATAAATCTTCAGAGAACATTTTGACAAGTAGCCTTTTCCGTTGAAGCACATACATCTGCGAAGTTTGCCGCTTGTAATCCGCATACATTTGGAAACACGGAGAACATCGCAAACATCACAGCTCTGTCTGTTTTTACAGAAAAAGATTGCCAATATGTTATCGCGATAGTGCTCGCAATGTGTAGAGTTAGTTTGGAACACTTGAATTTTGCTTTTTTTCAACATATTGAAGGTTGTATACTATAGTTTTGTCTTCCGACGTAGGAAGTTGAAAAATTGCCACGGGTCAATTAAGTATTCAAACGAAATAGGCAACATGTTAAAATTTTCGTCGGGTCTCCGGTTATATTTAGGGATTCATGAATCTTTACAATTTCAATGAATATTCTTAGCGAATTACGATTCTCTGAAGATTTATTAATCTCTAAAGATTCATGAATCCTAAAGATTCATGAATCCCCAAAGATTCATGAATCCCCAAAGATTCATGAATCCCCAAAGATTCATGAATCCCTGAAGATTCATGAGTCCCTGAAGATTCATGAATCCCTGAAGATTCATGAATCCCTGAAGATTCATGAATCCCTGAAGATTCATGAATCCCTAAAGATTCATGAATCAATCTGAATGAATCTTTGGTGAAAGATTCATATGAATGAATCTCGCCTAAAGATTCATTAAGCACAACACTATTACTTTCCTATTCCTTTATCATTAATGAATCTTTGGGATTCATGAAACTCTCATTTAAAGAATCATGAATCCCTAAAACTAAGCAAAGGGTCATTCAGATTCATGAATCTGAATCGTATTTACACATCTCTAAAACAAGTCGATGGTTAGGTCACCTTTACTGTGTCATTTTTGTGGCAAAGTCTATTCAAATTTAAAACAAATTATAACCCACGCACACTTTTTCCTACGGTGTTGCCCTATTAACATGAGCTGATGCCTATCGGTTTGATTGATTTTATAATACCTTCATACAGCTCATGTTGCGCACGTCAAGTGCACCCATCGGCGATATGATCCTCCACAGCGCTCTCGCAACATTAAAAAAAGCTACTTCCAAGTTTGCACCGCACTAACATTTAATCATTTTAATTTAACCCGACCCGCATTCTCGCAAGAACCGGTCCACGGCTTCCGATCGGCGGCGAGCGTGCGATCTCTATGACCGGATCGATCGCCGTCACGTCTATTAGCCGTCGCCGGTAGCAATCGATCCATCGAACCCTCCGAACGTTGGGGAAGGTGGCCCCGCTATATCCTCTCGTTTTCCTTGAATTGGTCCACCCTACATCGCCTTCTTCGAAGACATGGCGGCGGACAGCAGCGATGGGTTGCCGGACCGGACCGAAAAACCAGACGATTTTTATCTACCTCCAATAAGGCCACTGCCGATGGTTATTGATTTGACCCACCGCACGAATATATGAGTGGCATTAATATGTTGCCGAAACCGATGCGGTCCGCAAATAGTTTCGCATAAATACATATTTTTTCGTTCCACTTGCTCGCTTTCGCATGGGTCTCCCATGGCGAAAAGGTAGTTAACTTATTAAACATTACACCTAATGGACGCTTTGCCACCGGTTTCTTGGGGGTCCACGAAGGGTAAAGGTAGGGGGTCCCGCCATCGTTACGGGTCGGTTGCGGTCTAGACGAGACTCCCTTTTTTTGGCCTCATCGAAAAAGGACAGCTCTTCCCTTTGGAGCGTGGCGTTTGGAACGTGAGCGGCAGCATAAAAATAGAAAAAAAGAAGTCACACATGGCATTAAATTAAATCAAACAGACAGTCCAAACGCACCCACCAGGTTTTTATTGTGGTGAGAGGTACCACCGATCGCACTTATATTGCAGTCGTTGGACATTCGTTCATTTGGACTGCCATTTTCTTTTTCGCTACGGAGCAAAAATCTCAAACTTAGAAAAGCAAATCAAAACAAACGCCCGTCAGCAGCATAAATGGACAGTGGCGCGCCTACCGTCGGCCGATGTGAAGTGCATATTTTGGGCGCTTTGGGAATCGCCGGCGACAACTCTTGCACCGTTCTGTCTCGTGACTCTCTATGGACATCCGGTGTAGCCCTTTGAGCGTGCCTGTCACGCGTTGCCACATCGCCCGAGGGGGGCGTAAAGAAACGCCGGCCCAGAAAGTCTTGTCTCCAACCTCCGGTTGCGGAGGTTCAGCCGCTTGGGACTTGGGAAAAATGACTAGCCGTCGGTTGGGTCCCGCGTGCAGTTGCAACGGTGGCCGATAATTATTATGTAATTGCGAGTCGGTGCAACAAATCATACGCTACCTGGTCGGCGACGACACCCTTCGGGGGGACGTGAGAGTGTGGACGTTTTCGGGAGGAGCTGAGGAAACATTCGAAAGGATCATGTTTCACGTCGTTCACACTACCATCGAGCACGCCACGATGATGATGGATGTGACGAATGTGAAGTGCATGAAAATTATAGCCCTAATGACTACATTCTTGCGTGAAGGGGACTGAATGGCCATTCTGCAATTGAAATGGAGTTTAAAGCTAAGCCCGACATTGTAAGAACGCATCTTAAATGGCATGGCAATAACTGCCAAAACGCGACTTTATGTCGTTTTGACACTTTAAAATTATTTAAAGCAAATAATTTTTAAATTTCCCTAGTTTTGCGCAGAAAATAAAAACAATTGTTTTATTGTTTTAAAACAAAGAAACAAACAGGAAGTTGTAGTTGGAAGTCAAGTTTCTTAATTCAACGTTGAACGTTTCCTAATTCAACGTTTTCTCCATAAAATCCATTGACCAAGCAAAATAAGCTTCGAACGAAAAACGTCTGACAGTGTGGTTTTCATTCTTACTCTCCATGCATTTCCAACGGTTTAAGGACTTTAACTAATAGCATTTAATAATTTGAAATTGCGTAAATAAATGTAACTTAAACATAACAAATCCATCGTAAAATAAGAAAATATCCATTGCTTTAAACAAATAAAATATTTAAACTGTACAAAGTATACGCTAATAGTGCAATGTATTTTCAGACATAGAAAAAATCATTTTGTAAAGGTCCTACTTATTACAGTGGTTTCAATAAAACCCAATTTTTAAGGCCCTCATGCAGGCTGAAGAATGCAGATAAATAATCTTTTCATACATATCAGAAACTTAAAATCACATTCCAATATACATTTTGTTTGTTTATGCTCTGTTGTACCTTCTAGTTTAACACAATCTTTGTCGATTATATTTGTTTATAAAATAAATTAAACATTCGGTTATTGCCGACCAAGCGAAGTCTAAGCTTTTCAATTAATTCATTTTTAATATTACTATAATTTTTATAAGGCATTTTAATATATTTATGAGGCAAAAACTTTTTAGAACTAATGACAGCTGGCTATCGAAAATGATAGCCATGGCAGTCAACGTGTTAAAGGGGGTTTAGAACACAAAAAAACAGAACCACTGTTTTTTATCATTCATCTTCGCTTTTTCGAGTTGTAACAATATTAATATGAATATCAAGAATTTAATAAAAAACCATTATTCAAGAATTTTAATCGAGAATTCGTCAGGAATAGCTATTACCGAGTATTAAAAAAATATTTAGCAAAACTGATTCCAACATCACTGGGATCGTTACCCGGCCGCAACTGAAACGATATCAAATTACCAAAGCCACCGTCCTACACGAGCTTTTCGGGGAATCAGAATCCGTTTTCGGGATGGTGTGTCGAATTTCGAACTCGACCACAAGAAGAACCCTCAACGCATAGCCCGCCAAGAGGCAGAGCACTGATTTGTGCCCCATAATTAAGCCATTTAATTAGTAAACAGGCGCCGACGGTGGGTTTTGATAAGCCACGGAGAGGTGGGCGCGATGTTCCGTCCGCAATGAGCTCAATTTTCATTTTATTTGAATTATTTACCGGCGCTAACGCGAGCCCATCCGAACGATGGGTTTGTTATCGGAGGTCATCGCGTCAGGGCAGGAATTTAGCTGGAATCCTGGAATTGATGGTGCACAAAGCGTGGGTTGAATCTCATTACCGCACGTAGCGCTAATTGATAAATTAGATATCCGATTAATGGCTGGCGCTGTTAGACAAACATGATCAATTTACGGGAGCTATATGTCGGTTGCAAAATATGTAAAAAATGTGCCTAAATAAAATAAATTGACGTTGACTTTATAAGTACATTTTGTGGTGTCGGGTAAAAAATAAACACACAGGTAAAACATTGTCAAAAATAACTTAAATTATTTTGACATTTTAAATGCAATCAAAGAAAACACATGATTTAAAGAAAGCTTATGACTATTTCACTGCACCGAAGAGTGCGCGGTCACGAAATCTCATTACATGATTCCGCCAGCAAATTGTTCACGGCGTACATGTAAAAGGACCACATAAATAACTCACTGCATTAAATCGGCATGCGGTGGACCAACGAACCGTTGTTTAATTTCGTTAAAAAGCATCAATTATTACCGAAGCCACAGGTGGTCCCTTCTCGGGGCGAGACTGCAAGGATACAGGTTCAAGCGGATCCAATTTCCCGGGGAATTGATTTCATTTCATTCGGATCGTTCCACGGTCCCTCAGGGTCGTCGTTGTCGTCTCCGTCGGAAATCGATGGCACCTTGTTCGGTGAGTCGCAGTGTGGCGATGGAATAGACGCACCCTACAACGACGGGCTACCAGAAAAACGCTTGCCGAACGCTTGGAAAGCCAAGCCTTTGCGACCCCGCCCGCAGACATTCCCGGCGAAGAGTTATGATCGATAATGATTTTGACCTTTCTTCAAAAGGAGCAACAAAGCGAAAGGATACTGCTGGAAGACGAAAACAGGCGTACGATCCACACGCAGATTGCCATTTCCAATGGTAGCCGGAGGTTCGTAAATAGCAGTAGTCGCAACATATCTCTTCGTCGGGGAACGCCGTTGCTTACGCCCGGAGTGGCCGCCTTCTCGAACAACAGTACCACGCGTGCAATTACATTATTCCCGGCCGACGTTTAACATGAGCAATTTATGTTGCATTGTGCCATTCGATACGGTCGGACCCTCCGGGGTTCTCGCTGGTGCGTGCTCAAATGGTGCACGAAATCACGCACCGAAGCCGCGCCCAGGGCCGAAAGCGTTGTAATTAACCGAACGGGTCGAAATCTCTCATCCAAGTTTGACCTCGTTGTGCGCGGTCGGTCCATTTTGGGGGAGACCCTTTCCGAGAAGGGTCCACACTGATACTCCAGGTGGTGTGATCTTGATCTCCTTTACCAACCCGGAGATGTCGGGCTTCTGGTAGCAGGTTGGAACTACCTTCTTTACACAGTCTCTGCGTCCCCCGAAGCTTGTGCCCTTCATTATGCAACGCACTCTTCGTCAACATGGCTACGATCGGGTACATTGTGCCGGTGAGATTATTTTGATTAAAAAATTGTCACAAATTATCAGCCAACCTCTGGAGCCCCTACCTTCCTTTCGTTCGTAAGACGTCCCCATTGACGCTCGTTATGATTCGCCCCGGGAACGATCGTTTCGATCAAGCGATGGTTCGGTTTTCAGTGGGAAGGTGTGAAATAATCATACATAATGTGCCGGCCCGAAACTGCATCCCCCTGTGTCCCCACCCCCGTGCGTATCCTTCCCGTGGTGGTCCTCCATCAGACGGACGACATTGTTTATCCAATTTTACATTCCTCACGCTTCAGTGGCGATGAAAAGATTAATTTGCAACTCGCGTGCAACAGCGGCGGAGAGTCATGCATCATTCGTCTGTCAAAGGAAATTAATGCCACCGATGCGTTCGGCCTTAAGGTTAGGGGGGTGCTCACCTCTCGCGACGCACATTTTGCTGATGCGTAAGGTGGCAGTTATCATAACGCACGAATTGCAATCGCACCACCCTGCTTCGAAGCCCAAGGCGAAGAGATGCGAACGTAAGACACCTTTTCTTGTCTCACGTGACTCCTGTTCATGTTCAATGATGCTCGCGTCCGTCCTTACTGGCGTGATGATGTGCATGAGTGATGGCCGAAACTGGGAGTGCTCCTCGGACCTTGGGCTGCGTGGCATACAAGAACAACCGATGTCCTAGCGAGCCAATCCCACATGTACATGAGTTGCATGCGGAAACAACTTGAGGTGGCTTCACTTGAAATGGACATGTTTATGATTTTCTTTTGAATGTGCTTAGTTGATTACTTTATTTCTCATAAGTCACTTTGAACGGGTTCAATTTCCTTCAGTGATGTAATGCATGAAGGCAAGGAAAAGGAGGAATAGGATTTTAAAGTCGTTTGAGGTTTCAAATGAATTTCAATAAACCACTAGCTTATTTTTGGCTCCCAACATTGAAGTTGCAGCTTAAATCAACAAAATGACAACAACTAAGGGGTATCATAAGGCATTAGTAAACTTCGTTACAATATCATATGTATTGCATAATAAATATTAGTTAACTATTTTAATTTATTCATCCCAACACGTGAAAACATTTCAAGGCAAACTATTAATGAAAAAACAAATAAAGTTGTCAATTGTTGATGCAAGATAAAGTGTGAAACGAAAATGGGACGGCTTTAAGTAATCGTTTGTTCTTTAAAATTGCTGTATCATTAAAATTAATTTTGAAAATGAAGGCTATAAATTTTCCCATGAAAATAAAATTGACAGGGAGGAGATTAACAAACCATTCGATAATGTTGTATCATTTGAATCAATGAAAGAAAAATGTAAAATAGTGTTTTCTAATTGTTAAAATTTGTTGTTTTACGTGTTTAATATTTTGCTTTTCAGCCAAAAATACCCACATTCGCTGCTGTTTCAATTATAAAATTTAGTTATTCTTTAGTTTAGTTTAGTTTATATTTTAGTTTAAGTTTATATTATTTTTTTCAATCAATTTTTCTATTTGTTTAGTTGAATAATGTTTCGAAAATTGATTAAAATCACTTGGCCTTCAAGTTATTTGATTTATTGTTTAAAACACCATATTATTTAACGCAAAACTATAATGTAAATATTCTAATGCATCACAATATTCTTTAATATTAAAAATAATTTAAATAACGCACCGACTTATTTTAATGAAACCCTATCAATAAGTCAATTATCCCTTTTTGGGCTATTAAATGAACGTCAGCATCATTCCTTTTGTCAGTGAATTATATTCACTTCCTGACTTCCACATTCATAGCTTTTGAATCCATGAAATAGGTCAATTTATGATATTCACTACCGTTTCGTTCGGTTCCTACACATTTATCACTTATTGATGCACTGCAACCTTTTACGAAAACTCGATGATGACGTCCATTAGTGGGATTGTGCCGTGCAAAACTGCACGCACAAAAGGCAACGCACTGGGGACGCTTTTAGCGCAGTAATAAAAACAATGGACCATGCCGACCACCATTGGACCATTCGAACGACGGTCCCATAGGTAGCAGGACTGCATTGGCTTCCATTTGGCACAATTTGCACCGCTAATGTATCATCGCATAAAAGTGGCCACTTAATGTCTATTTATGGCTTCCCCATTTTGCGCGTGCGACGGCGAGTAAAAACGAAATAAATTTTTGGAAGCGACCGGGTAGGATTTCCTCCGTGTGACATTTGACACTCGTTATTCCTCACCCTCTCCGGAGAGGTTAGGGAGTAAGGCAATGATTTACACCAATAACAACAACGACAAAAATTCACTCAAGATGGCGTGAAATATCACGCGCACGTAAAAGGTAAACACACTGCCCGAAGGAGCAGCAAAACAAATCCTACCACTCACGACACACAATCTCAAGGTGACGCTTAACCTTTTAAAGGTGGGATCGCATGCATTTCATTCACAGAAACCAAATTGCAAAATTCCTTCCTCCCTCCCGTGGGTGGGAGAGGAAACCCTGCCACCCGAAAATAAACCATCGACAACTCAATTCGCGCCCGATTCCAGTCCGTTTGCCAGGCGGTGGAAGCTGTGCTTTATAAAAATCCATTCATCAACCAACAGCCAACAACCCACAAACGCGAGAGGCCCGGTCACGGCGCCGTGTGGTGTAGGTTTTTGGAACGCCAAGACGAACCGGACGCCGCCAACAGCATTAAATCATTTTAATTGGTTTCCACTGACCGAGAAACGACCGTTGGATGACCGTCACCTTTTTCCCTTCTCGCGCGGCGGGAAGAAATGTTTAGCTGTCGGACATTTAACGAATGGACCTATGTGTGTGTGTATGTGAGTGTATGTCTGTGGTCTAGCTCACTCACTTTTTGCTTCCGTTTTGTTGAATTAAGAGATCCTTAATCATTCGCGCTGTGTTGCCACTGCAAAGTGTCCGACTTTTCACATTCCATTTCATTTTCAAACTCCCCCGGCGCAATGGAATGTTTGGGAACAGAAAATTGAAATTAATTTTTGCGCGACAGATGCTCGGAGCGAGAAAAGGCAGAAAATCTAGAAAAGATTCCCTTTCATTTTATATAAAGTCATCAAAACGTGGGATCGGGCAGCAAATAATTATCTCGTCCGTCAGGATTTTTATCGCAACATGAAGAAACGAGCGCTCGGGCACCATGCGTCTCCATTTCGAACGGCATTTCCTCAACTTCACAATTGTGCCGAGAATGTAGCGAAAGCGAACCTACATCAGCTGTGGTTTTACTTTTTAACTCAAAACTTATTCTAACTGCACACCAGACTAGAGGAGAAACATAAATTATTAACACATTGACTGCCATATCACCCAAAAAGTGGGTGACAGCAACAACGCTCATCAGCCCTTTACACTTATACAGTAGAGGACATATGTAGTAGTAGACTAAAAGAATTGTTAAAATGTAACCTTTGGGGAGCCTAGTTTTCGCTTAGTTTTCGAAAACCATTGTTTCAATAAATTTGGTAACCTAATTGGTTACCAAAAATGGTTGTTCTAAAAATATGTACTAAAAACGCTTGGTCGTCATATGCGAAAGTTGGATGCCGGTCAAAACTCGAGAAGCTCATACGTGGAGTCCGTTTACGTTGTGTTCCATTGTGACACAATTCTATTGAGGCCGATGCGCCATTCAAACGATACGCAAGGAGCAAATCTACGCAAATACGCAGTTGGTAAGCGATGACAATCGGTTTGATTGAAGCCAATTAGGGAGATAAAATAAAAATACCATTCTGTTTTGCTTCCAGATCTCAACTGAAGGGCGTTTTTGTACTTGTGCTTTGTAGTGCGTGAGTGGATTTTGAATTTATTTAAAAGAACTTTCTGGTTATTGTGTGTGTACAACAATGTAGAGAAAGGAATACAGTAACTCCCCGCTTTACGCTTATGTTTTGGGACCGAACGCTAGAGCGTATATCGAGTTTTCGCGTAATGAGTATTTTCTTTACCATTTCGTTTATAG
Source organism: Anopheles sinensis (assembly GCA_000441895.2). Classification (NCBI taxonomy): domain Eukaryota; kingdom Metazoa; phylum Arthropoda; class Insecta; order Diptera; family Culicidae; genus Anopheles; species Anopheles sinensis. The sequence continues at coordinate 126,530 of KE525007.1, forward strand.
TTTATATGGAAGAGTTCTTTCGACTTCTTTTTTTGTTTGATGCCATATTAATTGCTTTAATATTGTAGTGCAACTTAACGAAACATGAACCAACGTATTGATTAATTGTGAAAATAATTAAATTTCTTGGAAATTCAGGCCGTTGAAGTTATGGACTTAAAACTGATACCAAAACAAGGTAAAACTGACCAATCAGAACTCAAGCAAAAACGGTAGATGTTAAGAACTGTTATTTTTCAAACAATCGCGTATTGCGAAATCGTGTATATCGAGTATAGAGTACTGCGGGGGTCTACTGTATACGAATGTTGAAAAACATACTAATGAATGGTCAAAAACATGCAACACTGGCAGAAGTGATAAACAAGTAATGACCTAGAAGAAGGATTAATGAAACTCGAGTTGATACGATTTAAGTACTGCAATTGATTCGTAATTTACATAAACCCGACTCAGCTAACCCCAAAAATCTAATGAAATGTATACTTAAAAATGCGTTAACACGTTCCGTACCGCGTCACCCAAAAATGGGTGACGGCAACAATGCCCATCAGCCCTTTACACTTACATAGTAGTTGACTTATGTAAAAGTAGACTATAAAAATTGCTGAAAAGTACCCTTTGGGAAGCCTAGTTTTTGCTTAGTTTCAGAAAATCGTTGGTTCAATAAATTTGATAAACTAATTTCGTCAAAAATGATTGTACTAAAAATCTGTACTAAAAACGCTTGGTACGCAACGTGTTAAGCAGCTAATGGCTTCAGTACGCAAGGCAACGAAATAATTAACCCAATCCAGCGGACAAACCAATTAAAAACCTTCACACCATTCTCGACCATAAATAACACAACTCATCGCATCGGTAAACAAGTTGTGCAGTTTTAATCTTCATAAATTAAGCACCCGATGCACCGCTAGCAGGGAGCGGGCAGATGACATCAGGATGAAGGTTTTATTTCCCCTGCCAACAAGAAGCTGCGCGAATTGAGCGATCGCACATTGCATTTGAATTAAGCTGGGATCCACGGTCATCGCGATCCGAAGCGCGTGTGCCACGCTCACCCACGCGCACGCACAAACCAGTTGAACGGCCATCGCCGTCGACCTAGGCCTTGCGTGGTAGGCCGATCGTGGGCGTCATGCAGAGTCGCGCACGATTAACACGTGCCGCTCGGTGCAGGGCTCTTCACACTCGTAGGCGTGTGACCGTGCGCGTGTTAAGCCGATTTGATCCGCTGGCGCAAGATTGCGACCATGGAAGCAAACAGTTTTTCCCATTTTTTGGCAATAAAAGAATGGAATCATGAAGGGAAATAAAATGCTCTAACTAATCCTCTTTTCAAGATAGATAACATTTAAATTGTCTTTGGTACAAACAATATAATCATTTTGAATCTTTATATTCACTCCTTTGATTTTGATTTTCAATTAAGATATTTTCAGTTAATTTTTATTTTGTCATAGAAATATTTCATCCAAGTTCAGTTTAAAGAATCAACAAAATAAGGGCAGTTAATGAAGCGAGTAATCTAAAAGGAAATCAAACTGACAAGCTACGATAAAACCCGTAATACTTGGATGCTCCATAACAATTAAAATATATTACATGGACGATGATCGTTATGATGACCGTTGACGGAAACACCTACAAGTTACGATTTGTGACGCAGTAATGGTTTTTGCTTTTAAACATTTTGCTGCCGGAAGCGTTCGAGGCGCTCCATCGATTGCACTTCAATTAGAACCGGCTCTATCGAAAAAGGCCACAACCGGTTGGCCACTCCTAAACCGACGCTCGACAAATGCAAATCGACACGCGGAATGCGTCAGCACGTGCACGATTATTTCCACACAGCGAAGGAGACGCACGCGACACCGGACGCATCTCGGAAGGAACGACGATCCAAAAGAGAGAGAATTACATGCATTTGCGTCAATTTCATGCCCATTTTGCATGCTGGTGTCTACTGGTTCCCGAATCTCCACCTTCAATGTTGGCGCATTTTTGTTTGCAAGCGTGTCACGAAGAAGAATTCAAAAGCACAAAAATGCTTCCACAATGAAACGGCTCGCCTCAGGGGGGCGCAGTCGGACACTACGGAGTAGAAGGAATCAACCGTTTGCAACAATGTTGCAAAATGTAGCTCGCGCTTCGCCAATTTTCCCAGCGTGGCGTCGTCCGGTGGCAGTTCTCGACGGCTCGCTAAATCAATCTTATCAAAACGTGTCACGCTGCAGGCGTTTGGCGCACGAGGGAATAAAGAACCGTCGGCGGAGGAAACAATACTCTTCTGCACTGATTTATGAGTTTCCATCCGTTGATTTTGTGTGTCGCGGTGTTCTGGTAAGTCGTGGGAAATGCCACGGTGGCGAAGCAATACACAATTGGAAAAAACTTGTTTCGAAATAAATTATAAGGTTGTATTTACTCCTGAAATGGTGGGCACATAACGATCCTTACACACTTACAGGATTTCGATCTAGACAATGGAATGTTTCAAGTGGCAAAGGGAACATCTTATCGGCATAGGGGATATTTTCAAAAGCACCGAAGAACTTTGTAATCATATAGAGGAATACGACAAATAGACAGGAAGAATCGCCCAAAGCCACCGGAGAGCTTTGCAATTCGGTTAACGGAGCAATTTTCCTACTGCACCAAATTCATCATTTTATGATTTTTATATTTTATTTTGTTTTTTATTTTTATATTTTATTCTGTTGATAACAAAATATTGGAAAACGTTTGTTTTTTTATTAAAAAAGTTGTTTTGAACTAAAGCATTTACCTTTTTGCATTTGTTCGATTTTTGATGAACAACATCTTCCTTCCGGTTGCAAAATTATACATTTGGTTTGCAATTTTCCCTTAGCTGTCTTATGTATTCCACTGTATGATTGCAATGTTCTCTACACCGGTTTTAAATATGCCCTATGCATGTAAATATTCCCTCTACCTATTAAGACGTTCCATAGTTTTGATCAAATACAGTTAGTGTAGATTTGTGGAAAGGTTTCAAAAAAAGCAATCATAAATACAACTACAATTCATTGTTAATTTTAACACATTTTAATAAATTTGTTAGATCAAGATGTGATGACAATAAAAACAGATCTAAATTTAGTATTACCTCAGAACTATGCTTAACTTTTACTGATTCTACTAAAATTTATTTTAAACAAATGTTAGACGAAACCACATGTTAAAATGCACGCTCAATTTATTTTGAGACTATATTCGCTAACCAAACAACAATTTGCGGAACCAGGAGTTGTCTGCAAGTAACATTTCCGCTCCGATAAAGTTCGCTTCGGTATCTGCTTACCGCCCGAAATACTTCTAAAACCATTGTGCTTGTTGCCGGGGGGTCATAAATAGTGTTGGAAGCTTAGGAAAAAAACAGAGCAAAACGTTACACGCCAGCATTACCTTTCCTACTATTTCTTCCTCGGGAAAAGGCACAATAACTGGTACATCTTCCCTGAACCAACTAACCTACCTATTTATGGCTTTTCTTACTACTATTTTCTTCCCTCGACCTGCACGGCAACCTGGCCAACCTCACACATACACATACTGCGGGTACAGGTGGTCGTCGCTGGTCGCTGGTTGGAAATAGAAAATTGATAAATTATGGCTTTTTGTCGCCGTGACGCCATCGCCAGCATGGCACACGCGACCTGGCGAACACGACCTGCGGGAAGAGTATTTGTTAGGGCGAAAAAAAAGGATTGCAATAAAGGTGCATTCTTCTCCGACGATGGCAACTAATCTCCCCAGCCCTGGCTTCTATGTCCTACAAAGCACCCTTTCCCGTTCTTTCTCTCAGGTAACACCATGGCCATTTCCGGGCAGAATCGATTGTACTTAGCAGCAGGACACGAACCATCGTCCGGATATGTGATATCCTGTCTCTGAAGCGTACTTCCCTTAAAAAAACTCCCGACAACGCAATATTCCAACACGCTGCCAACATAGACATTGCATAGTATCGACCACTCCCAACCCACACGCGATTAAAACATCGCAGAAAAAATGTCCCGATAAAATGAATTTAAACCGGCACCGGTGGGTCGTGACGTACAGTAAAAACTGCATTTTTATGTCCAATAAACGCTGGCACCGTTGGAAAGGGACGTCTAAGGGACACCGCTGCAAAACGAACCATGCGAATCGATTAATTAAACCGTTCCCTTGGCACACCGGTTTTGCCTGCTTTGCGGAGGGAAACGAACCTTTAATAAAATCGACCGATAAAGTGCCGTAAAGGTAAAGGTGCCATCAAAAGGAAAACACACGCGGCATCAGAACATAATGCGCCTGTTGATGTCGATAAATGTCACAAATCTGAAACGGGCCAAGCCGTCAGGATACCGAGTGACCACCACATTAAAGCTTCATTCCGACCAACGCGCTGTCACTTATCGCGTATTGGCTCATCCATCTTGGCGTTAAAGTGGATGCTTGTTCAGTGGTTAGTGGTTGGATGTACCTTTTTTATGGCATTATCAGCGAGAGTGGATTAGTAAAGCATGCGCCATAAAAAGAGCTTCAAAAGTCACAACTATGGTATGGTTGTTTCTCTGCCGGCGGAGGAAAAGTCTTCTTGGTCTTTAAATTCGATTTATGATCGAAATCATCGAAGCATTTTTATTGCTGAAAAATTGGCTCAACTCTGGAATGCACAACTGGATGGCATAAATCACGCTTAGCAACTTTAACCCTTTAATGGGACACGAAAAAAACTGATACGAAATGAAATCAGTGTTTAATTTTGAAGTCACAAATTGGGCTTTTTCCCAAATTTTTATATCTAATACAATGTTCTTATCTAGAAATACGATGAAAACTGAAAAGTGTGTGAGAAGTGAGATACTAATGACCTTAGTATACAAACAATTACGTTTTAATCAATTGCGTGTTGGGTAGTGCTTATTTCTTGGTAAGTTTAATTTCTTTAATGATAAAAATTATTTCAAGAATTTAATCAAACCTTCGAGATTAAAGCGTTCACACAATTTTGCTCCTTTTTCATGAACCGAGCCCTCAGATACAAGCGACACGGAATCGTTATTCGGATGAGCTGTGGGCTCTGTTCTGGCGAAACGGCGTGGTTGCCATAAAATGGACGTAAAAATTCATTCTCTCCCGAGCGCTGAAGGCTACACAGTCGTTTCGGATAACCTTTTCCACGGCAATAAAATTATCCCACGATGTTGGGCCAAATGAAGAGAAAGATTTGGGGAGTGAAAGGGAGCAGCAGCATAGGGTGTTGGGGGTTGCAAAACACACACAAGTAATCACCAATCTTAATCCTTCGACCAGCTGTTCCGTAAGCTTGCACCGGCAACCATCGATCGTTCGGGAACACGCTCGGGTCAACCCCGCGAAGCCAAGCTTAAGATGAATGCAGGAACTCCGTCGCGCAGCGGATGGCAAAAATCATTATCACAATCACGAACACAGAATCACGAGAAGCTTCGACTGCTGTCGCCGTGTTTTACCCTTTCTTACCTTCCATTGTCGTTTAGCTTTCGGTCGGGACAGAAGTAAATTATTCCATAAATGGAAGCGATCTTTATTTTATTGCATCACACGACCCAGCATTCGGAGAAACGGGTTGGGTTTACGATTTTAGTGCTGGTTGGTTCTTTTTTTTTGCTTGCTTGGTGGATTGCTTGGTGTTTACCTTATACTCATCCCCTCTTGTCGAAGTTGGGCTTTTAAAATGGGTGAGGGAACGGCGAAGGTCAGCATCCCAACCGGAGGTCCTTCCACATAACACCGAAAACCGGACCGGAGATTCCAATCGGGCCCGGAAAGCGATCACGAGGCACATCCGCTCCACAACCAAATACGCCGGAGCTTAAATCTCCCAGCAGAGATGGAGGTTGAATGTTGTGAATTATGTAATGTGGTGGAGATTGGCTTTAAATTGCCAAGTCCTTCAAAATCTTAATTTATGAATGAGATTAATTTAATCCGACTCATTGAGACGTGCGGTTTAGCTTCGAAGATTATTCCTAAATGATGTGTGGCACATTTTCTATGCATTATTAGTTTTCAGTTACCAACTCGCGATCGCCGATTATGACACGCTTGAATATAGGAATCGGCTCGAATCATTGCACGGCAGATTCGGAGATTTACGTCGATCGCTCAAGCCAGACGAAACTGGGTGCGACTCCAACAACCTGCTCGGTCGATAAATTATGACCTAATCCAGCGTGCCCTGCGCCACAAAACGAGATCATGCACACACGAACGCACACACACACACACCCCGGCGTGATGGATGGGGCTAGTGAAATCCACCGGATCGAAATCCGACATCTATCGCTCAAAGTGGATTCATTCGTCAATCCGGCTCGGCTTGTCGCGCACACGACCTCATCGCATAGGTGTAGTTTATAGGTTGTTTTAAATAAATATATTTTTAATAGATGACTTTCGACGGTCGGTTACGGTTCTGTCCGGGCTGGCTGCGTGCCACGCACTCCCGGGGCTACCTTTTCGGAGGGAAGATAAATGACGGATGGAATATGCCAGCGGGTCGTACGAAAATGAGGCAAGCTGTCAATACCGTTGCACGGGATTACCTTGGACCGTGCGGCGACGCAAATTAGTAGCGAAAAGGATGATTTATATTTGACGCCAGTGTTGTGAGCAGGGTTGCGAACTCATTTGCTAATCGTGGCAACATTCAGCTCCCGCATACAGGACGACATCTGAGGGTAGTTTATGGTTGCGTTAGGGTCTTTTGGATCGTTAATCTTATATTTAGAAAAATGTTCCTTCGTACTAAACGATTCGTTTGTGGAATATTTCTGGTCGATTTACATTACGACCATGGTAATTAAAAAGTATCTCATCTAAAATTAATATCTTTAGCAAAACTGGAGTAAATCTACCGAATCGGCTTGCTTGTCCAACAAGACTAAAGGACTGGCACAAAACTACACTCTCCTACGACGCCCGGTTCAAGGGCACCACTAACATGTCAGTCAAACGGGCTCGCCCGAAACCCGATGCAATTAACGCGTCGGCTTTAAGTCATACCAGTTCAGCACACTCCGGCTCACCAGGGGGACGACCTCACCTCTGGCGACTTCTAGGGCTGCCACACGGGTTCGGTGCAGGGGATGCTGAACATGGGCGCGTGCGCGCGCGCTTATGCTTCCCAATGTCACCCGAGGCGCTCCGTTGGTGAATGGCAGCGAAATTAATTTAAAAGACATTACATAATTAAGCTTTATCCAAACACATACACTCACGCTGGCTGGTTGCGAGAGTAGACTAAAGGCTGAACAATTCAACACAAAAGGCAATGACTAGTACGAGTTACATCGAGAAATAATTAAATGTCTTTTGTCGGTGAAATCTGATTTCTCATCCGGCTGTTCCATCATGAGCCAAAAGGTTGCTATAGTCGTGGTTATGATCGAGAACATCTTTTGTGCAATATTTAATTATTTATATAAATGTTGACCAACACTGGCAACAAAGGTAGTACTAGAAGCAGTGAAAACTATCTATGAAGTTCTGATAAGAGGTGTGATAATCTTTCATTCTAGAGTTATCCCTTTTATAGTTTTGTGTGAGTCGCAAACAAGAAATCTTTTGCTTTTCTTTTAGGATCCATTTTCTTCAAAAGTCAAAAGATGAATGAACAGGATTAATGTAATTTTAATTCGTAAATAAATATAAAAAAGTTAATATAAATTAAAAATATAGCAAGCTTATTTCAATCATAACTTAAAATTGCGTCCAATGTAGTAAACTTTAAGGTACCAACATTAGGGTCACAATTTAATACGATTGTCAAACACGAATACGATTTTGGAAATATGAGAGACGGTGGACATAATTAAATCATCAAAGAGCTAGGCAATAAAATATTTTTGAAGAAGAGATAAAAAATTTCTTTGTTTAAATAACTATGAGCAACAGCAGTTTAGAGAGTTGAGCAATAAAATATACTTACAGATGAGAAAAAGAAGACGTCTTGTTTTAAGAAATTTGATCGATGCTGATGCACTTAAGATATTGGTAAAACATTTTGGAATATGTCAATTTCTCCCTTTCAATCCTTTCAAAAACCTGCTCCAACATATGCGATCATTATGCGAATCTCCATGTAACCGGTTTCAACGTATCTTCACCGGCTAGAAACATTGTTCCGACACCTGACAACAGTGGCGCCGTATCACTACCAGGAAACGTACGAGCGAACGAGCAACGATTGACAGGTACTAAAAAAGACGAACCAGACTTGCCCATAAGAGACTATCAGCAGACCGGGGAGTGACTTTTCCGCCCGGGGGTAGCATTTTGGTGGTTTCGATAGCGCCAGACCGTACGTCATTTATGGTTTGTGATTGCCGGTGGGGGGATCGTGGCTTCGGAAAGGAGGGGGACGTCGGGTTCAGGGTAGATCTTTGCAGAGAAGCGTTTTCTCGCCGGTTTTGCCGCTCCAGCGTCCTCCGTAAAGCGCAATAGGGAAGTGGCACCGCGGTTTTGTCGAACAAGACGTCACGGTAATAATGGTACCGTAAACACGAGCGCGAACAAGGGCAGCATGGCATCCTCTCAACGGTCGTAGGTAGCATCGCACACCGTGCTTGGCCAGCGAGCAGATAAGAATCCACAACGCAAGGGCGCAACGCTATCGGACGTAATCTTAGGTCCGCAAGTGCTACCGCCATTGTTTTGATTGCCGGTGACGTCACGATAGCAGGAAAATTTGGTGTAAAGATGACAAGCAGCGAAGTAATGCAATCTCTATACAGATTCCTAGCTTCTCAGAGATATTTGAAGATGTAGGATAGAGGAAAAAATATGGTCAGATTTCTTTGACCTATGTTGACCTATGTTAACGATGTTATAATATTTGGACTAAATTGGTATTGATTAAAATTACACTTGAACTATTTTTAAGAGCGCATTCAAAAACAATAAGTTTCCCGCAAGATTGTCAGCATGAAACAAGCGCTAGGCCAACATCCAACATTGGATAGTGGTGGAGCACCGATTGAATCGGATTTCCTGCTCACCAGCTACTAACAAACTGCAGCCGGTACTTGTCATTCTCGGCTGCTTCCTTCCCGCCCAGCTATCTGCTATTTTCTTTTTAAATAAACGCCATCGCGCCTGGCACGTCGATTGTTTGTTTGGATGTGTGAATATCAATTTGTTCGACAGCTGCCAACGGAATCGACGGAACGAGATCGAGTTTGTCCACCCTCGCCACCAACCTACACCACTTCCAACAACGCCAACGCCACCACCAAACTGCCAACTGTTTGGCTTCATCTCGTTAGCGAAGCGTCACTTTTAATTAGCCAACCCCATTAGTAGCCATGGCGAGTAGTTCTCTAGTATGGGGCCTCAACCCCACGCGATGGCCCCAGCCCCCAGTGTGTTTGTGTGCTTAATGACCGAGTTGGTGGAGGTGGAAAACAGTGCGACAACTTTTCCAACCGGAGCTGCTCCACAACAAATCAAATCCCT
>KE525007.1:136059-146116 GCA_000441895.2 Anopheles sinensis
TTACGACCGATACCGATGCTGTGATTGCTCCCGGAAGCCTGGATGCGAAGCGGGGATCGTAGTGCGGGCTGGCGGAACGGTGGGGCGATAAGTACGTGTAATCAACACCTTCCCCGGTTTGTTGTTACAATTTACTCTCACCACACAAACACAGAAAGGCTCGGCGAGGGAAGTTTGTTGATATGGGCACCAAAAACAACCTACAACAACGGTCCTTGCAAACGATTACTCTACCTTTGCGTTGCGGTACACTTTTGTAAATTGGGTTAGTGTTTGGTGATCGTTTGATGGTCAACTTGATATATCACCCATTTACATGCCTCTTTACCGGAGATAGCACAGAAATAACTGTCAACACAATACAAATGTTGTGATACACAAAGTGCACGCATGTTTCGGAGATTTCCTTGAGAAAAATTTGTCTTATATATATATATTTATTATCAATCAATGGCCTTATTTTTTACAAACGCCCAAAATGCACTCTTCTCAAGCCTAATTTAAGATCTTATGAACAATCTGTCTATCGAATATTCAAAATTGTCAAAGGAGTGTATATTGCATACCTTTGGGCGTTATATGATTTACGGAAACTAGGGACAAAACGCACCTCCGGGGCAAAATACTATCTAACCGTTATTTTATATTTAAAAAAATAGTTGATTGTAAAATTATTCGTTCTTCTCCCACGATGCTTGTCAGTTATATTGTAACGCAATACATAATTTGGTAAAATCCCACAATACACAATAATGCATATTGTGATTGAGGTTCCCCAAGTTATCAAGGCTTATAATTTGAGGAATTTGTGTGCATCAGCCAAAAAAGATTTGTGAGGCTTTCAAACAATAAATAGATATATTGTGAAATGAATTCCACCCAACAAAGCCTTAACCAACCCTTGGGGAGGTCAAAATTTTGTAGTTTTGTTCGCTGATTGTAGTCTTCACCAGTTTAGTTTGTCCAGCATTCAATGCCGATTTTTAAAGCTTGTGCCAAGTGCATCGTAAATGGCATTGTTTACTCCTGCTGAATTTGCACACAAGCTGAAATAAATTTCTTCAAGAAAATGTTTTCTTTTGTTTATTTTCATTGCTAGACTTTGTTTAAGAAAGCATTTAGTTTACGTCCTCGTTGATAACTTTCAAAATGTTGGTCCTTCTTTATTCTACACACACCTGAATGTGCACCCTACAGCCCATTGAAACTTTTCCAGCTGTTGTTCATTTTGCTACCCATTACTCATCTAGAAGATTAACGCAAAGTATTCCCACGTGGGTTTAAAAGTTGCAGTAAACACACTTCGATTCTATTGATTCGATATAACGTTTCAACACAGATGTCGGCAAATACGATTTGCCTTCGTTTCTTTCATTTCTTTTGAACAATTCTGAACCGACACCCATCTCCAAACACAGCACGGTTTCCCCACCTCTCCCCGAAAACGGTGCCCAAATAGAAGCGTTATAATATTTACTTACTTCCAGCGGTCGGTCTTCTCACGGTGGTGGATACAACGGGAAAGCTTGTAATGTGACCGGTGGCGGATATTGAAACGATGGAATCTTTTTTCGCACTTTCCTGAAAAAAAAAAAATACAGAGCACAGGTGTGGGTGAGAAATCAATGGCGGCGTGGGAGAACAAATCAAAATAAATTATTATTTTTAGTGACACATCTCTGGCAAATGTTTTTCCTCCCATTTCGCGGGAGGTTCGGGTTTTGTGCACCATTCGATCGTGGAGAATAAGATGTACCGGTAAAGACACGTTTACCGTAATTCAATTCACATTTCCAGAAAATCTATTCACCTGCGCTAACCTTGTTAAACTTCTATTATTTTTTCCCACTTTCCGCTTTTTTGCGCACTCCGAAAACAATCCTTCGCCTCACCGAAGGTCGCTGTGTCTTCAACGGGCACAGCCTCCTCCACGGTGCGATAAAATCCAATTTCTTATTTCGGTCCTGGTCGGGCGAGATCCGGGCCCTCCCCCTCATATCACGTTTCCCGACAGCTTGTGATTGATTTTGTGCGCGCACGGGGTAACGATAAATATGCTTTCACTGCGATTTCATATTCAATTTGAACCCAACCCAATTTGGGCACATTCAATTTCGACACACCTTTGGCGGCACGTTTCGTGCCTTTTTGTCTTTGTGTCTATTGGTTTTGGTTTCCCTAGGTTGCGGTTTCCGGTGTACATCGTGCCGTAAAGCTTCGCTGGCACGTGTTTCTTATCTTATGGTTTACTGGGAGTTGGAAATAGGATGCTTCGCTCAAATGAGAATGCAAATCTTGAGATGTTAAATAGGAATTAGATATTCAAAAGAACAAATCCAAAATTATGTACTAAAACGTTGTACTAAATGTATGCATACCTTTTCCGTACCACCATCCTTGGAACCAGCTCCCGGGTAGGAAGCATTGACCATCGTCGCGTTGACGGCGCCGTGGCTGCCTAGTTTGTTGTTGTTGGCCGCATTGGACTCGCTGCTCCCGTTGCCACTCGTTGCCGCCACCGCCGACGCCACATTGCCGACGTACAGGCCACTATCCTTGCGGGACTGCTGCTGCTGCTGATTGTTGCTACCGTTCGAGAGGATGCTCGGCGTGCAACCCATACCGGCGCGATCCGTCCGGCCGTCGTCGCCGTGTCCTGTCGCGGCCGTGCGCGCTCCGTTCACGCCACAGCAGTATCCAGTGAACCACATGCACCAGGGCACGGAGGACGACGCCCCGAAATCACAGCAGGACAGAAGGAACACGGTTCCTTTCTTGCACCTTCGAACCACTTGTTTCGCTTCAAAACAGACACTCGTACAACTTTTCCTTTCCTCGAGCAAACACGGAGTCTCAAACCGTTAACCGGGTTGAATTTTACTTTTCAATCCCGCAAAGCAACACACACCAGAAACTCCGCTAATTTTCACTCATCCCAGCACCACCACGTGTTGGCGTATCCTTCAGCAAACCAAGGAGGCAACCGCATTCTCTCGGCTCACTCCGTTACACACCGGTTGCATCGACCACGTGGCGACGTGAGCTGGCATTTTTCCTCGCAACACACCGTCATACTGGAACCAACACATTTTATTCCCGTTTTTCCTCGCCCAAGGGGAAGAAGGAGAGGGGGACTTTATCTCACCGGAAGTAGCTCATCATTTATTCATTAGTTGGAACCAAGAGTAGCGAGCCCGTGTGCTGGACGAGAGTATTAGTGTAATGGTGAGCTGTCGGGACTTTCTTCTTCACAATCTTCTAATGTGAAGACTCTTAACGCTTTCAACTTTACTTTCTTCCCGCGTTCCGACCGCGTGTCGTTTACTTTCTTACACTCACTCACTCACTCACTGCTCATTTAGCAAATTTCCACCTCTTCCGTTGACGTTCACCACCGCCGAAAAGCTAAAATGAACTCACTGGAATCAATTATCACCTCCTTTGCACATCATTAATCTTTCCGACTTATTTTTAGCAGTATATCCTTGTTCCTCGCAGCCCTCTGCAGATCCGGCCACGCCACTCTCTGCTCCGAAAGGACAATGGTTGAAGGTGTCATGCCAACCTCCTAGTAACACACGACATGAGATAGAGTGAAAGAGTCGGAAAAATGGAACATCGCTGCCTTTAGTAACGTTAGCCCACGTTCCTTTCGCTACACGCCAGCATTTCGAGACGAGGTTGTACGGTGTAATTGAGCGTATGATGAGAGGCTTTCGCAAAAAGGAGAAAATGTGCCCAACGTGAACCACGGATCGATCACTTGACCGGCCTTCAGGAAATTGCCGGGTTTTCAGGGAACGAAACCACGAAAATGGACAACGTTACCGTGTGGTTATCCCAGGTTGACAATACACCGGAACACCCCGACCTCCGCTCCGTGCGAGGTAGTGTTGCAGGAAGATCACGAGTCAATCTGTTTCCTCACAAAACCGGGTCGGTAGGACGCGCTGACGGGACAAAGAAAGTGAAAAATTGGCGACCCGTCTCGTTCTACGGATTTTCCGGACAATAAGTAAACGACCGTCCCAAATTTGCCCGTCACTGCTGACGGCGGGCGAAGAAAGGACCGAACGGCGGGTCCCGACCCACTTTCGCGAATCGTTGCGCATAATGGAGCATTTAAAAAAGTGAATGAAAATTCCAATCATCTCAACTTTTCCACCACAATACAGAGCGAGTGATGCAATTGAACGTAAATAAGGGACGAAAAGAAAAAGCTTCAAGCAGCAATTCAACAGCGAACAAATGGTTCACCGATCAAGGAAAACCGTTGATGGGGAATATATACAACAAGGGGAAGGGCAAATATGTTCGGGATTTGTTTCGTTTATATTTTTCGCTTCCCTTCAATGAGCACGAAAGTGAAGCAGGATTATCTTCTTCCTCAGACACGTTACATCGCTTAGAGTATCCGTATAGCAATTGTGTTCAATTCCACATTTCAAATAAGACATTCAAAGATGTCTATAGACAACTGTCACTTTCAAAACTATTGTACACACTTCACTTTGTCACTTTAATGAAACCGAAAAGATGGATTAATCCCCGTCTTCGACACGCCGTTACTACAACGGATGCTTACGTGAAACTGTGGTCTTGTGTGCACAAAAAGCTGCGATTCGCTTCTATCGGGTCACTTGGATTCTTTTCACGATCACTCACGAAACCTCATATCATAAAGCGCGTGATCTCTTAAATGCGTCAATTCCAGTCCGGCCAGTTTGACCCTGAGGCTGCCCAGAGCATCGGAACGGTGAACGTTACTTCAAAGTGGGCTTCCGATAGTGACTTAAAAAGACAGGCAAAACTTCGCGCACAAAAGAACAGTACTGCAGAAACGGGAGAAAATCGCACAAGCCACGTTAGGAGGGGAGTTTTTCCAAGTCGAGCCAAGATTTCTGTGCACGTTCTGCAGATCGATCGGCATTAATTCCCCTGTGGTAACTGCTCAACAGCTGCTAGAAGCGCGCAAGATCAACCGGTAGTGCGTGATCGGCGGTCGTTAACGAACCTGTACTGCCCCACACCGTCGAGGGTTCCATTCGGTGAGTGTGTACTAAACGGTTTCCAGCCAACGGTCGCCTGTAAGAAAAAGGAAAATAAAAAGAAGGGTAGCATAAGATTAAAGCTGAATGAATAAACAAGTTTAATCGGGGTTGATGTGAGAACAGAGGAAATAAGATCGTTCGAAAGCAACAAATGCCCCACCACAATCACCAACGATCGGAGTCGATGAATGAAATTAAAACGTCGTTTCGCGCGTTTGCAGCGTGCGGCGTCGAACCCGCCGGAACATTCGTTAGAAGCGAATCACAAGGTTGGCAAGCATCGGAGCAACTGGATCGAAAGTAACTTGCAAAGGCTGCTCAGAAGGAGATTAAGCCAAGCACGAAACAGCTTACACCTTTTGATGCATAGTACACGTTGACTACGAAGCGTTTTCAACGTACATTTTTAGAACATCATTTTTGATAATACTAGATTATTTATTAAATTGATTTAACCAACGGTTTTCGTAAACCAAGCAAAGATTTAGCTTCCCAAAGACTATCTTTTTGCTATATCTATAGCTTTTATGCTGCGTTTCCATTTATTTCTGAGGTAAATACTTTTTAGAATTAATGGCAGCCAACGTGTTTAGGACTATGGTTAACACGTTGACTGCCTTGTCACCCAACAATTGGGTGACACCAACATAGTAGTGGACTTATGTAGTAGTAGCCAATAAAAGTTACTAAAAAACAACCTAGTTTTCGCTTAGTTTTCAAAAATCGTTGGTTCTTTAAAATTGATGAAATTTATCAAAAACAATTATACAAAAAAGTGTGCTAAAAACGCAACGTGAGGTATCAATTAACTGAAACAAAAATTTTCTTGCAACAATTTATTAGCTAAATATTGCTTATAGGAAAATTATTGGCTTAAAGCTATTCAAGTTTAATTCTTCCCACACAAAATACCTCCAACCTAATTGTGTGGAGTATCACTTGTTAATCCACTCCACCCTTGGCACTCTGAGGTTAGGCACTGGCAACCGAGCGGTTGATGGGCGCCACTGCACGTACGTACACATGCCGACAACCGCATTTTAGTTAATTAAAAAGCATTCAATGGAAATTTTGCACTCGTGCACCACGCCGGACCGAGATTATTATGGAAACGGTACCGCCATTGATGCGTGTGCTGCGATGTATATCTTCGCGGCACACGATCGATCGACGGGCTTGGTTGGTTTCTCAGGAAAACGAAGTAGGGAGGGGGGAGAGATGCTGAGACTTGGTTGGGTGGCGGTGAACTACTTGAACCCTTTTGCAGTGAATATAGAATAACTCTCCGAGTGTTTCCGAGCCATGATCAACTTGTGTAGGTAGCAGTGTTTCAATGATATCGTTCTTAAATCGATCCTTAGTAACATTATTATTACAAAGATTATACTGAATTCAGGATAAATTTCACGAAATTGCACAGTAAATAAACATAATTGATAAAATCGAAAATCCAAAACGGAAATTTTTGAAGGTTACTTAAGAAATAGAAGGATTCACATCGCATTTTTAAATATGTCGTAATCCTCGTGGTTCGATTGATTAGTGGATTATAATTTAATGAGAAGGATGAAATGCGGTATTCATTCGTGGTAAGATTATATATTTCAAAGAAAGGAATTAACTTTATTATTTTAATGAGGGAAGAAAATAATAAAGGCGCTTGTCAATGTCAAAAGAGTTAATAAAGCGTGGGAGGGATTATAGGCAATAGTGTTTGAGGAAGTTGACTTTATTATGTTGTTGATTTTAAAAATAATCCCCGGCATAACTCCAATGTCAATTATTTATTCGAAACATCAACCGCCCTCCATCCCAAAATGGCTAAGCGCGATGGAAATACGAACAAACAATGCACTAATAATGAAGCCCACGAGGCGATGAAAACAATCTCCACCGATACCAGATTTGCTGTTCGATGAAAGTCGATAATGAGTTCGTAGTAAATCTCTACTTCGTTTCCGTTTTTGTTCTCGGTCAGGATTTTATCCCACAAATCCTCTTGTATCTCTTATAATATGTACTGCCAATTACACGCACACACCGAATCATCCTCCACCTCACCCCTCATCCACTTATCTGTCCCTTGCTCATCACAGACCGGTCCTTAAACAATCCCTAGCATAGGAAAGCGGTCCCAATAGAGGGAAAACTTTTGCTGCATAATCTGTTTACTTTTATTACAGTCCGTTTTATTTCGTTTTTTGTTTTTCGTACGATCCGGAAGCGGAACCCATACGTTTACCAACCGTTTGATAAGTAGATTAATTTTACTATACGCCCGCCGAGCGACAGGAGATAGAGTGGTGAAATTTTAATGGGTTATTAAGAGCCCAGTTTGACGAAGGATGCTTGTCCTAGCGGCTGGTGAATGAAAAATTACACCAGCTATGGACATTGTTTACCTTGGAAATATATTGCTAAAGTTGTGTAAAAGTCGTAAAACCCTTGTCAAAGCTGTGTATAGATTTTTGTGTAGCAGAGCGGAATAAAGACAAAGGCTGGGGAAGATTAAACTGTTGTTAAACATAGTAAAAAGATTGATTTACAGCAACTGTTTCGAGAAAAATTTGTGAGAGTTTTGCATGAACAATTTATCACCTGACTTTTTTTTTGTCTTGAAAGCACTGTGTCTAGCAATCAAAAACAAAAAAAGTTCATAAGATACGTTTTCCACATGATCATTATTTAACAAGAAACGCCATTAATATTTATACCGTACCTATGATTAACTCTGCAAATTGAATGAAATAACCAATTTGGCTGTTCATAATTGAATTTCGACAAGGGATCACGCTTAGGATAAAATATGAGAACGAGGGAAAATGCTTATTGAAGTAGATCAAACATTTTGGAGCATATCTTTTCCCTTACGAACAATCACCTTTCCATCAGTGATATATGGGAGTTTACGAAAACACGTGCGAGGTTCATATTAGGTGACTATTTTTTCTGATTTATTTTTAAATATGCCGAAAAAATAAAGACAAAATAAATTCACTTCAAGCCTTTCAAAAACAATTAAACAAATCATATTTAAACAAAAGTATATTTTAAGGGTCCACTGAATATTCTAATTTAATTCAATACTTATATTGCGTTTAAATTTTCAATTGATTTTGTCCATTCTTATATGTTTTCTTGCCAAGAACGAAAATTAAAATAATTATTCGACAAAAAATACTGCAGTTACAAATTTGTCGCTTAACACGTTGACTGTCAAGCAGTTTTAGGACACTTTTTTAGAACAATCTTTGTCGATTTAATTTGTTCATATAATTTATTAAACAGTACGGTTTTCGATATCCAAGTAACGTCTATCCTTCCCAGAGAATTAGTTTTTAATATTATCATAATTTTTTGTTGCATTTTCATATATTTATGAGGCAAAAACTTTTTAGAACTAATGACAGCTGGCTATCAAAAATGATAGCCATGGCAGTCAGCGTGTTAAATATGTTAGATGCAAAATCTCATTCTAAAAAATTACTTTAATATTGTTCATGCTCATCTTTTAAATTTCTCAACATTCTTTCAACTTTAATATAATGCCGACTGTTTTCCCCAAGCCACCCGCCAGAATACGTGAAAGGTCATGCCCGAAGGTGGGGGGACGAAACAGCAAAAGGAAAGGATAAAGAGATAAAGGGCGTAAGTACGCCACCGAGAGAACCCATCAGCCCAATTGGTATGCTTTTCCGCTTTTCCGGTCGATGAACAGAAACAGAGGCACAAATAGAACCGGCATCGTCGTCAGTCAATCGAACGGCGGCGGAGACGCTGGAGAGACGGTCGGATCTGGGGTGGGGGGGGGGGGGGGGTTTCGGCTTCACTTCGCGTCCATGGGATCTCTGGCAAGCCACGGCATCCACTTCATTTCCGTTTCCGCACCGAGAGCCGAGAGCAAAGAAGACCAGATAGCCGAAAGCAAATGCTTGAAAAGATCGTCCCAAAACTCCTCCAAACTGCGGCGGAATTCTTCTTCGATTCGCTTTTCTTACCTTTTTTTATGTGGCTATTGTCACCAAGGCTTCACCCCTAAGGGCTCTCCTCCTGTTCTAAGCCTTTCTCTCTACTTCTCTGCTCGACAAAATCCGGCCCGGCTGGGATTTTTCTCTTCCGTTGTCTAGGTGTTCGTTCCCTACTACTTTGTTGCCGAAAATGATTTTACGACCAAATAACAATAAGACGGTTTGGGATAAGATTGCCATAAAACACAAGACGCACGAATCCGTACGCAGCCGGTAGCGACGGTTTTCACTTGACGACGCTCTCGAACACGCAGTTCCGCCGGAAGAGACGATCCGAATGGCGAAGCGAAAGTGTCCCGTAAAGCGAACAAACATTAATGGCGTCACATAATCACATTTATGTATGATCAAATAGAATTACCACGGCGTAACAAGCATTGCTGTTCGAGCGGAAATAAAAGAATTAAACAAGGAAAAATACTTCTAGGACTTTTTATATCCACCTCGCTTCCAATAAAATTTATCGATCTTATTGTGATTTCCATTAGCTTGATTCCCTCTTAGCTAAAAATAATAGCGCGTTTAGCGTCGAAGCTCCATTAAAGCTTAATCATCGACCGTTTAATAACCTAAAACGCTATCCACTTTAAGAGAGAATAATCCTTCCAGTTCGTTGGGTTTCGCGCAATCCCCACCTTTCTTCACCCCCTCCAAGAGTTTTTCCATGTTTGTTCTCGAAGCTTAAGATAAGTTCCTCGACGCAACCGATCATAACTCTCCCACAAGCGCCGACATCGCCTTCGTCGCACGATAAACACCAGCCCGACCTGCTGCTAATGAACATTGCGCCATCCTTTTGGAAGCTTTGTACACAATCGTTCGCTCATTTAGCTCCCAGCCGAAGGGAAAGCTGTCAAACGGAATGTGGAACGGTGGAGGAACAGAAAGTAAAACCAAAATCTCATTTCCATTCATTGCCCGTCGAACGAATGTTTGAGCATTTTAATGTTTTAAGTTGACACAAGACGACACCCCCTT
>KE525007.1:146136-164793 GCA_000441895.2 Anopheles sinensis
GTGATGTCCTCAAAGAACTTGCCAAGAAAAACAGGACTCATCACGGTAGACGCGCTTCAGTCAGCGGGAGGCATCGCGTTTTCGTGCGGTTTAGCTTCGCATCCTTTACCACCCAGCGTCGACAAACATCCGAACAGCGTTTTCCTTGGTGAAAATTGACAAGATGGCGCTTTTACAGAACCCAGGATGACTAGGTTGACTTTAATTCGATTACGGTTCATCGTCGTGGGTTGGAAGTGAGAGGGAAGCCTTTTACAATTCTGCACAGACAACAGTAAATCGTGGTGTAAAACTAATAAAGTTTTCCCCAAGCAAAATGTGAAGGGGTTCGTACAATGAAAATCCAGACACACTCGACAGCTAGTTCAAGCAATGTTCCTTTTGTAATGGAACAGAAATTTCGAAAGCAAACGAAATGCGTTTCAGTTTCAGTGCGAAAGAACTGCCGGCTGAGTACGACAAATATGAAGCGTCTTTTAAGTGACTTGAAATATTTCCAACGGCTACAAATAACAATCAAATCACAATCATCGAAGAAGCTCAATGTCTCAATGACAATCAACTGATTTCGAAACAATGAACATTTCAAAGTCACCGCAAGATGGAATAATCTTTGACCAGAAGTGTCAGGAGAG
Organism: Anopheles sinensis; assembly: GCA_000441895.2. Lineage (NCBI taxonomy): Eukaryota > Metazoa > Arthropoda > Insecta > Diptera > Culicidae > Anopheles > Anopheles sinensis. The sequence goes on from KE525007.1 coordinate 146,772, forward strand.
TGTCGAAAAGGCGAACGTCAGAAACGGGACGACACAGGACAGCATATAGAAAAGCGACAGTTTCCGAAACAAAAATTTCATTTCCCCCGTTGTCTTGCACTTTACTGCAAGAAATGCAACATTCAACGGTGTAGAAGATAATTTTCCCTCATTGTGCTACATGGAGTGTAGAATTTGCAGAGCAATCCCGGTCTGAGTGCTGATGGTTCTGTCACGGTAGCGACACAACTGGCAGCAGGAAAATTCCAGTCATCAAGTGGATCCATTTGCCTTCAGTTCCCTCTCCACCGGACCGGCGTATGCTCCATCATAATTCTGTCAGTTGTGCATAAAATGCATTCCACCAATCCCCTCCCAGAGCGAGCTTCGTTCACTCTGAGTGCATCATCGGATCGCAGCGTCGAGTTGGTAAAGAAAATTCTGTCAGGGGCTGACGGGCAAATGGAAGGATTTCAAAACACAACACCACACTGCCAAAGTGAGCTTCAGGAACACACGGTGAGATCCCCGATGGCACTGTTTGCCGTCCCTCCGGGGGGAAGAAAATACGGAACTATAAACCCGCACATAGCGACACGGTTGGCAGTTTTACTACCGTACGGAGATACCAGTGCCATACCCTCACATGAACAAACTTAGAAGATACTAGCGCGAATATACTCTCGAGCTGCATATTTCGCGACAATGCTGCTCAGCTGCAGCTCGACGAATGCTGTAGTTATGATGGAAATGGGACATAATGGGACCGAGTCCAACGGGTGTCGTAACCGGGAGAAAGCAGCTTTCCGGCAGCCTCTGCGACATGGGACGAAGCAGGAAGACAAAAAAACAGGAAACGTGCAGATAAAGGAATATGTTTCCCTTGTTTTTTCACGTGTTTTTGAACTATAAAGCGGTGGTGGGTGGGGGAAAAAGGGTGCGGAATGGAAATTAGGTGTGAAAATGAGCTTCCTGGATTACTCCAAAGGATGGAAGTATCCAACTTGAAGACAAGTCTACAATTGGAAATATTATATGATAAGAAAGCAATGGTGTTAGCGCATATTTCGTTGTTATAAAAATATTTTACAAAAGAAACATGGGCAAGGTTTATTTAATGTACATGTTTGGAGTCGATCGGAGCCGTTTGGAGCCATCCGGAGCCGTCCGGAGCCGTCCCGAGCCGACCGGAGCCGTCGGAATCGTTGGGGTTGAAATGAACTATTTTCGCAAGAAATGAGTACCATTTCAGGTTATATCACCATGTCATGGCCGATTTGAAGCGCTCGGGAATTAAATTCTAATGACTCCGGACGGCTCCGACGGCTCCGGACGGTTCCGAACTCGGAGAATTGCACCTATTTCCGGAGCCGCTTTCGAAATTGGTGGAGTCATTCAGAAGCGATTCCGGTTTTGTATCGAATTTACCCATTAATATCCCTAAGTGGACAAATCCACTACAACAAAGACATTTGAAATAATGAAAATATTCCGATAACAATTATTATAGTTGAGTTGCCCCTTGCTCGTTTATTAAAGGGCAGTCAAGATTGTTAATATAAGGGCAACGATTGATAAACTAAACGATAAACTAAATAAATTAAGGTTCAGTGAAGTACCGAACTTTAAAATGATATTTTTTAAATTGGTATACAAAAGGGTGCCTTGCAAAGTTACTTTACTCCAACGGGTGTTCCATAATTCTTGCAACTATTTTTTTAAACTACACAACATGCTTATGGCCATCGCTTCTTCCGTTGCAGGAAATCCCCGTCAACCTAGGCTCCAGTGGACCTGGTAGGAAATGTTCTGCTTTTCCAAACATTGTTTACAGAACTCACACACGTTTTACTCATGTATTTCTCTATCTATTGCGCTTCCCCATCCTTTATCCCGTTGAGAGTCACAAAATACTGAATTTCCGGACCTGACATTAATTTGCTCGTTTTGGGTTTTTTCCCCATTTTATTGGCTTCCGTCGTCCCAAATGTGCAACACCATAAAAAAGGTGGGTCTTTCCCGAGTGGTTGTGCACGAACAGAATGCACGAATGCCCGCCCATTCTGGAGCGCAGCACGAGCGAAAAATGAACTTACAAACGGTACACACAAAAACAGCGAAAGTCTTTTCCGGGGTCTGCGAACCGGAAGCATTAATCAGTTAACAAACAAACACGGCAGCGTGCACATGCATCAACCGACTGCTGCTGCATCGTGCATCTCTTAACCAAGCTATGTTTTTTTTGCCGCGGTAGCTGCAATCATTATGGAGCGGAAATTTCACTCTAGCCACGTCTCGGCCGTGCGCTGGATGGTTTCCTTTTTGGTGCGCACACAACAGCGTTTTTCGTGATGTTTATATTTAGTTACTGCTGATGTTAATTATTCAATTTTTTCACCATACCCATTCTGCATTCTTCTACCGTTCCACAGGAATGTTTATAATAATGCAGCTGTATAAGGGAATTGACCGTCCAACATCAACATGATTTAAACATTCAACCGCAACACAAGAGCAAAAGGATAGTGAAAAAATAAATTTTTGCGGTAAAATAAAACAATTTACAATTGAAAGCATGCTTCTATATTCAAATTTATGCACAAAATACATTCATGTAAATTATGAGGATGGTTTAAACCAAAAACCTTTCAGAAGAGAAATATCAATAACGCAATTTTCCATTACAGTTGAGTTGTTTCCGCTGAGTAAACGTAAAATTCTAGAAAATTTGAAAACTGTTCATTTTAATCTGTACAAAAATTCTTTACTTTACTTTTCGTTAAATTCGTTTTCCTTTTTTGACCGCAGCTTTTGCAAAGCGAAGTATGTTAAATTGATAATTTTATTTCAATTTTATCAAATAATTGATATATTTTAAAGAATTTAATCCTAGTGCTTAATAGCTGATTTTAAAATCCAGAAACAATAAATTTATTTTAGTTTTGAGCATAATGTGGCTTTGTTAAAGTTTTTTTCATACTTATTTACACCACTTTTTCCATGGATTTGATTTTTCTTGATTCTTGATTTTCCCTCTTCAAAGACGTTTCACACCAACAACGCCGACAAGGGTTCAACAGCACGATCTTTCGATCCACTCGAGCCACCGCAAACCGAAAGGTTCCCGCGCCGTTCTCAAAACCGCCCCCGGTTGCAAATGCCCACAAGTATCCATTAACCAAAGTCACGGCCTGCTTTTCTTTCCCGGAAGAATAAACTTTCCCAATATTAATAACAAAAGCCCCATCATACCCATCCCAAAACGGCTTAGGGGCAACGCGTGGCGTATCGATTTTTGCAAAAACCGCACACGACCAATCGGCGATGCGGTTGACGGGAAACATAAGGTGCCGCCCCATCTCACCAAAGGCCACCATGAGGGGAGGTGGGAGGGAAATAGATGGAAAAACAAGGTGTTTTTTTTTCAAAGAGCACAGCCTAAGACGCTTTCGATTGGCTTCGTTTGCCTTCGATTTGGGACGAAATTGGGAATTCGGTGGGAATCTGTAGCAAATTGTGGCACTGTGAAGAGGGAAGCCAGCTCGAGTGTAATGCTCGAGTGTCGTGCGGTGCAAAAGGGACCGGAAGAATCAATTAGTTTGAAGGAATTCAATTAAAACGGAAAGTCGATCGATCCTTTTGCAAAGATGTATTTTCCCGTGAGGGGTCGAACGTTTGTAAGAGGCCGTTTCGAGAATCCCCATCGAATATAAAATAGATAATAAAAGCTTAAACATTCCGAAGCGAATGTCATTATTAAATTTCGAACAAGTTTCAAAAATATAGTCAATAGAAATGAGAAGTATAATCTAAATAATAAACCTTTCATGAAAGCAACACTTCTAAACTTCCTATTTGCTCCAGCCACTAACCGACGCAAACCATTTTCTCGATTTATCCTCTCGCGCAATTAATTACCAAGGCAGAACATAAAACTAAACATACCGCCCGGAAACGGCTGCCCCAGATTCGAGCGTCACGATTTCCATGGCCACACACTGCTGCACGCGCGTTGGAGGAAAATAGTTCCTTCGGTTTCCAATTCAGCGACACCGAGGTGCGCCAAGGATAGTAGAGCACCTCCAACACTTACACTTTGAATCGCCTATCTGGTGGGTGACGTGCTCCGTTTGGTGACCCTCGCCAACGCTAATGGTTGGGGCGCGGGTAAAGGAATGGGCGGCCTGTTTGCGTGCCGCTTGGAAAAATAAAACCTAAAACCATCGTGACCCTCCAAAGTCCAAATTCTAGTTCTTGAAGGGTAGGAACGCACGTAGACCTCCACCAAAAAGAGTGACCTCGTTTTCCACCCACTCACTGTTTGTTGTTATTCGATGCCGGCATCGATGGTTATGGGGTGCAAGCGCAGTTAGCTGGTGAGTGTTTTATGGGGTACGCCTTTTGATTTTCCCCGGCAAAAGGGTGGAATATTCCGCGGTTAGCTATAGGTATAGCTTCTACACCATAACAGTAAGTAGGATAAGAAGATCTAGGACAAGAGTATGCACAAAGTAGGAGTTATATTGCAATTTAGCATTTCACTTTGAATATCGTGTCACCCGAAAAGTGGGTGATAGCAAAAATGCTCTTCAGCCCTTTAATTAAATATAAAAGTGAAGTTATGTAGTAGTATACTATAAATATTACTAAAATATATCCTTGGGGATGCTTAGATGCTTAGTTTTCGAAGGTTCAATATATTTAATGACCAAATTTTAACAAAAATTATTTTGCTAAAAATCTGTACTAAAACAGCAAGGCAGTTAATCATGTTTACAGTTATTGTATAACCTATTGCTTTTTCTAAAATTTCAGAAAATCTAGAGTATCCTTTCGATTAACATACACGTAAAATTTTAATTAAAATTATTGAAAAGAGGTCACGACAGTCATGTGGGAAAATACACTTGCTGGGTTATCATCCCAACCTAACCATAGCAAAGGCAGGGAACATCTCACCAGACCGGAATGTGCAAGGAAATTTAATTTCACTCATCGTCTGACAGTCGTCTAATATCGGTTCTATCGTTTGCTCCGTAGTAGGGTCCAACATCGACATCCAAACCACCAAGCGTCGGAGAATTAAGAATCCATTTGATAAAAGGTACCTTGGCCTGTCTCCAACCAAAAATTGATTTGAAATCTCCGAATATAACATGTTTTGCTTTTGCTGACCATGAGATTGGAGACCACTTCATGACAGCTGGAACACACGGGTGAGACCAACGAATGGCGAAAACCAATCGCACCCATCGATAAAAGAGCACTGATAGAAGAATGTCCTTGTTTGGAGCTTCGAGCTGGAGGTGAAACCTCAGAGAAGGAAATTAAATTTCTGGCTATTACAAACATTCAAACAAAGCGATTCATTGACGGTTCTTCGTTTCAGGTTCGAAAGGTGTTTAGTTTCGTAGTTCTTCAAAATGGAAAAACACTACTCATCATCCGACTTCTCAAAAACACCAGGTCGTTGTGGATGTCATACCAGGAATTCAAAAGTATTGACATACACAACGACAGCTATATGAAAGTATTGCACAACGCCATGATAGATATAGTTATTACAGCGGTTTACGCAAACAAAAAATCAATAATAATCAAGATAGAATTGCTAGGACTATTCCACACAAATTAACAAGCTTTGAATTTCAACCTATTCTTTTTAATTTATCAACTTTTTTTAGTGGTAATTTATTCATCTCTTTCGTAAGCCTTCTACAATTGAGCTTGTTCTACCCTGTTTCAAACCCATTTGAGTTTAAATAGTTGACTTCTTGCCCTTGCCTTCTGAAGCACTCGATCCACCAAGATAAAAGTAACACAAAGTGAAGGGACTAATTAGAAGGCAGCGTGTCTTCAACCGTGCTCGTGCCTTTCCCAGGAGCAAAGGACCCTTTCGATTGATACGATAGTAATTACCTCCCGGGCTACGATCGAGAAGCGTGGTTGACTCCCTGCGGTACGCTGAAGATAAATCGTAATCCTATCCATACGGCCCCCGTACCGGGCGAACGCAGACCGGGTCCACGATTCCCGAAGGACTTGGGGCGACCACAATTAGTTTGAAGCATCTGGTGTCGTTTGTGGGGTTCACTTTTCTAACGCTCACCCACGTTCGGAAGTCGATGACAAACGACCTCGTTGGCGTTGACCTTGGTAATGGGAAGTGAGAGCGTCTTCATTAGATTGTAATCGGGATCGACAATGGTTTAATTGAGTCCTTGAATGCGTAGCATAACCGTGACCAGCGAAAACAGCCTTTGTGGTGGCCATTGGATGACGGTCGGACATTGTTTCAAGAGTTAATTACGAATTGACCGATGCGAATTACATTTTTAAAGTTATCGAATACACATAAACAGAGATGGTAAACCTACGTACGATGTTTAAATTATGGCACAATGCGGAAGCTTTACCCCGTGAACCTATCACACCTTTAATCGCTTATGCAATGCACGTCATTGCGCGTTTACATCATCGGTTCAAACCAACAAACAATTTATCACCGAAACCAACTTTCAGTTTGTAGGACGCAACTTTTTCCCCGACGTCCCCAATCGACTGAAGATAGCTTTCCTAAAGGAAAGCGGTTGGCGTCCATCGAACCCCCGAACGAATGACGACCAAAGGCCAAACCCTTCGGATACCATCAGCTTCCCCTCCAGCTTGCGGTCTCTGTCATGCCGGTCAATCGTAAAGTTTCCTTCCCCAAAAGGTTCGGTTCGTGGTTCGACACTCTTGACACTTTTGCCTTCCGTTGCCTTTCGTCACGTATCGTCTAAAGTGTCAGAGAGTGGCTGGTGGTTCCTGGTGCTGGAAGGACCAAAACCATTTCCCAACCCACTGACACATCCGGTCCCACATCCCATGCAAACTCCGTCCCGAAGAGAGATCGAACACCCGTCGAGACAAATTGTCATCGATTCGCCGACGCACGCAAGATGAAGATGGTGTTCGGTTACAGATATTGGAATGCCATCACCCGGTCCTTGACCGGGAAGGATACGCTGCCGACGCCAGGAACGGTTGCCTTCAGAGCTGTGCCAATTTTTTCCGATAATTTCACTCTTCGTCGTGCTAGATTTGTTGTCGACATCCGTTTCGGGAAAAGGAATTGCAATAGAAAGCTGTGCTTGAAGCGGATGGCACCAAACGGCCTGTCGTCAACTGGAAGTTTCCACACAGTAGAAAAGGAACGCCGCCACTTCCTTTTCAAGCCACCTTGGAAACAAAAGCATCCGAGGGCGAAATCGAATCATGCCATACTACTCGTGACTTCTTCGCAGCATCGGAGTGTTCCGTTGGAAGCGGAAATTACCACGCCGAACCAGACGGACGAAATCCGTCCGGGTTTACTTTGTCCGTTGTCTATATTACATGTTAAGCGTGAGTTACGTGTTTGGCTAAGGGAATACCATAAACTCCGTATCATCTGGTGTGGGAAACTGTGGTCATCAGAGCAAACATGGTCCTCAATGGATTGGCCACTACAGCGATGACGATGGACATAAGAAAAGGCATTAGCGCCTCTCAGCTGGTTGTATCGTACGACAAAACAAAGGAACCATTAATGGAAGGATCTGTTACGTTAGATTGCTGACATATACGTACAAGCTGGCCAGTATTGCTTGTTTACTTGATATTTTATCTGTGAATCCTTTTTTATTTATTTATTTTTCACAAATACTAGCACACAATTGTTATTGTTCGAGTGATATTTAAATTTACGTCCCGTTCAAGAATTACGTACATTTCATTGACTTTTCCTTGAAATTTTATGAAATCTATCAATGCTGGATGAAGCCCTAAGTACCTAAAAAGGTGTGCATTGCCCAATATTTAACACGTTGACTTCCAAGGACCCAATGGCTGACAGGCGGTCCGGAACTTGTCACGAAATTCATATATCATTACACTAATGGCAGTACATGGTAAATGTACAAATTTAGACTTAGGAAAGCGTCATCTATTTGTTATTTGTTTAAAAACAAGCCACGGTGTTTGTTTTATTAGCAAACATTAACTGTACTAAAAATATTCCGTGTTAACGCGTTGACTGCCAAGCGTTTTTAGTACATATTTTAAGTAAAATCATCATGAAAACGACGGTTTTCGGAAACAAACCAAAGGTTTAGTTTCCCAAGAAGTTAGGTCTTGTAATTACTTTATACTTTTTGAAGCATTTTTATTGACTTACAGCGTTTTACATATCAGGTAGCAACTCCGGCAGTGTACGTAGATTATCAAACAATAATAGCCTACTGCAATGCTTTGGATGTTGGATCGTCAAACCTCCAAGTTGGAACACCAAACGAGTCAAGTAGAAAAATCGTCCCTAAGTAGGATCTACCGCAATGGTAGCTGATGCATGGATGTTAGTTGTAGAATCAACCAATTGAGGGGTGCACGATAAGGTAGGCGATGAACGGTTTTTTGCTTCGGGAAACGAGCGCGAATCACAGCAATCCTCGCAGAAGTATGCTTTTCGACCGAAAAGTGATTTTCCCCTATTTTTACCAGCACGCTTCGATTGCTCTACTCTACAATTAATATCCATGCATCAGCTATCATTGCGGTAGATCCTACTTGAGGACGATTTTTCTACTTGACCCGATTGGTGTTCCTACTTGGAGGTTTGGCGATTCAACATCAAAAGCTTTGCAGTAGGCTATTATTGTTTGATAATCTACGTACACTGCCGGAGTTGCTACCTGATATGTAAAACGCTGTATGGGGCAAAACCTTTTTAGAACAAATGACAGCTCGCAAAAATAAAAATAACAGCTGTGGCAATTCACGTGTTAAAGATAGAAATACATTTTCTCTGGAAAATACTTAAGAAACCTAGTTGTCCTGGTTTGTTTTGTTGTTAGAGTATTTTGTTTTTTTGAAGATATCTTGAATCAAACTTCGTAAATTAAGGAAAAATAAGACAAACATGCTCTGCTTCTTTTTGCCTATTTGGATTCAAAGGAATCAACTTTCAACTACAGGAAATTGAGCAACCTGACACAAGCAAATGTCAACCGCATTACAAGTGAACACTCCAGAAATGACATGGACGCAATATCTGCCATCGTTTGTAATCAGCCTCGTAAACATTTAATGTCCCGTCCGGAAGCTGCTCGTTCGAGGGCGAGATAAATGGGATGGATACGTCCGCTGGCCCGAAACAATCATAGGGGTCCTTTATGGGCCACCGGTTTGCTCCCCCGTTCGACTCCGTTTTATGCAACCATTCCGATAAGCTATGATTGAGCGTCACTTTGAGGTTATCGAAAGTACTTCCGAGGTCCTCCGCATTGAAACGGTAATCTTTCCGAAAAGGAAATCCATGTTTCCGCTCGTATCCCTCTTGCGTGACGGGCTCGTGATCGGATGCCGTAGAAAACCCTCGGCAGCGCCCCAAACATGATCCAGAGACGCACTTCATTTATGTCTCCATTTGCTCGCAGTTGGTTGCGTTCGGTTCGGGAGGGTTTTCAGCGATGGTGGCAGGATGCGCCTTACTTCTCGTTTGGCGGTGTGATTTATGAGATTAATTTCCAATCGTGATTTATTATACAGTGGGTCGGCATACAGTGAGAAGTGGTGGATAAATATTGATTCTGTACGATGATAAATTGCCTATTGGGTGCTGATAACTTTGGAATTACCTCAGATCAAATGCTTCCGTTGGCAGTGCATTAGTACAAATTAATTCCGGTGCATAATTCGCCCGTGTGGATTAACACAGCGTACAATAACTATTGTACTCATAAAATACTATCGTTGTTTTACAACTTAACATATTTATTAAACAAAATACACTATTTACGGTCCATTTTATATCATAACAAACATTCAATATTATTACAAAATAATTCATTGCATGATGAAAACACACACTTTCCTTAACTTCCGTGGCCATCTGTGGCTAACCAACGATCACTACCGCAGTCGGAAGATTAATTCGACACGATTGTTTACACCTTCAACAACAAATCGGCACGGTCAAACGTCAATAAACGGTCAATGCCGCAACGATTCGCTTACGCCTTCCCCCTTTCTAGTGGTCCCAATTTTCCGTGCTCCATTTTCCTCCATCTGCACCACCACGGAACCGAACGATCGCGAAAATCCCGATTGTTTTACATAAACACAAAGACACACACACACACCCCTGCGTACAGAAGACCAAAGTCAAAGCCAAGATGGCGTTTGCGTTTGATGCTCGGTGGCTGAAAAAGGCGCAATCTTTCCATCCCGGGCCGGAGATTAACTTCCAAGAATTTAATTATGAGTTGTTTATGCTGTCACCGCCGAGCTAGCACAACGCAAAGACGTCGTTCTTGTAGTACCGCACGGAACCCCGAAGCGGGTGAGACGCTGATTTTCACTCGTTCTATGTTTATCCGCTGTTTTTCTTTTGTTGTATCTTAAGTAACAAAAGAAAAAATAGTAGCGCTGTGACCTTCCGAGAAAAACCATCGGCAGAAGAGGAGTTTTGAGGATGGAATAGTCTTTAAGACAGTAGTCGCTTGAGAAAAGGTTTTTGTGTCGGATTTTTTTCAAGTCTGTAGGTGAGTATTTGATCTTAGCAAAGTTAATTAAATAAAAAGAAAGATGAATCAGTTTTCTTTTATGCCATATAATATAAAATTTATTAAGCTGGACATTTTGGATAAAGTTTTTCTTATAGCATATGGAAAAATTTAAAGTTTAGTACAAGCTTAAAAGCAAATAAATACTAATTTAAAAAAAGGAGAAGATTCAAAATATTTATTGAAATTTTCAGTGTAAAGATGATTTTTCTTTTTCACAAGTATCAAGGAACATCTGAAGCAATAGTAAATCTTTTTGAGAACATCGGTTTGTCTGTGAAAATAAAAACAAATTTCTCTCAAAGCAATACAAAAATTCACTAAACGCAGCATAAAACAATAAAACCGACCGAAAAATACTTCAAAATTATTTTCTTCGTCTACAATCAGCTGTAGAATTGTTTCGAAACGTGGCATGAATTTTCTGCCCGAACTTCCCAACATTTCAATCCCACATAACGCCTCGCTCTTTAAACAAGAACGTCATCCTCGTGTTGTAACCAAAATCGTTCCTTTCGTATCGCTTTCGTAGGAAATCCGTCCTTTCGTCGCTTTAATGTTTCAGTTCATGCGGAGCAACACAAACGAAAACCCTCGTGACCCAATTTCGAAGGACTCGTTTCGACTTACGCAAACCGTACCGCATTGTGCCCGTTAATGGTAGGACACTCACGGTAGAGAAGAAACAGAAAAAGAAGAATCGAAACCAACCCTCCCCCTCTCGGCAGGTCCTGCAGAAAGAGTCGACCATTCGAGACACGGCGGTTCCTAGAGCGCGCTCGCCAGAAGAATTATTCATCCAATTTCTTCCACCTCTTCGCGCGGCGAATTGGTAATTTATTCAAATTACAAACCATATTGTTCGGTCACTCGGTAGCAATTCGCTGGCATGTCGCGGCACAAGCCGAATCCGTCCAGCTGAGGCGCATACCACCATCGTTTAATTTATTTTATTTTATTCCACCGCGCTTTATTCTACCCGCGGACGGGCGTCTTCGTTTATCACTCAATTTGTTGGCCCATTGCGACGACCGGAGAGACCTTCAACTCGCGGCGATCCTCGCTAGTTTATGCGAGCACCCCGGTAGCATTCCAAATGTTGGCGCGCCCAGGTAATTGTGGATGCAAAATCCGAAAAACTTGCTACTAATATCGGTGGACTTTTAGCGACCTTACGGATTCAATGCGGTTACGTGCGATACATGTCTGCCTAGTTTTTGGTTTTGTTTTACCAACCTCTGAAGGTTGATGTCTACGACTTACGACTCGTTTAAGAGAGGGGTGGTGTGTGTATGTGGTGACAACGATTGAAAATTGCCTCATGAGTATATTAAAGATTAAGTTTCAATTTAGCATACACAGTAAATCATTAGATTATGCTGGCCAAACCTAACACCTCCTGTCGGGTGTAAGTCATTCCGTTTAACCTGTTTTTGCAGAAAACATTTCAAACCATTCAACACTCTTAGCACGTCTCGGGAGTCCACTTTCGTTCGCACCAATCCACACGATGACGGTGGTAAACATTATCAACGTAATTGAATTTCAACAAGCCATCGACACTCCTTTTTAATGGTTCCGGAAAATTGCCGAGCTTTCCGGCGAAAACATCCTTCAAGCTTTCGTTTTTCCTCCTGATTGGTTCTTTTACTTTCCTTCTACATCTACTCGTCTTTTGATGGTCTGCTGCTCACAGTTTTTGTTTTTTCGCCTCGTATTTTCCAGAACACGAGCGAGTAAATGAGCGGTATGGTAAAGCGGAAGCATGGAAGCAATTCTGGGACTCACTATTGAAAATTAACGAAATTTTTGGCGTTAAAACCAAGCCGAACGGATCCATGAACCATAAATTGAAAATGACACGCTGCAAGGTACGTTGCTATGCATTAATATAAACGATCAAATTAAAATGCGATACAACCGGCAAAAGCATTCTGGTGCATTAATGTGGTTATTATGCACTTTCCTTCCCGTAAAATGTGTCATAATGAAAATGCATTTCAGACGTCCGTCGATTTGTTTATTAAATTCGGACACATGACACACAACCCGAAAATGGTATATTTTCCATATTTTCATATGCACAGCATTCGTTTTTAGGAACGATGTTGTTAGATACTTCCGCCACATAATGGAAACAAGCAATGCTCCAGCTTTGTCGCATAGGATGATGCCAAAATGATTCTTTGCTTGGAAGGGGTTCTACTTCAAGGATTTCCGAGAGAAATTATAAGTACAATAGTGTGAGTAAGATAGTCACCAGCTTGCAATGGTTAATGCAATAGCAACGGACAGCTTGGCATCGTCAAACTTTTGCTGGAAAGAAGCTCCAAAGTGTTTGCCAACATTATGACATTAAATTAATGTTTTTAAACACAACTATGATAGCGTTCGTTGGCGTAGCAACACACAGTTCACATTATCAAAGTTACTTTATGATGCACAGCTGCGCGATATCGCATCCAGAGAAAGTTTAGATATTAAACTAATGTAATTTATTAAAACTGGTAAACCCGAAACAAGCAGGAGTTCCAATCAGGAAAACAGTAAAAATGTAAGGTGCAATGAAAAAAAACACAAAGTGAAAAGTGATATTATATAAGTTTCATGAATAAAGAATTCTTTAAAACTCTAAAATAAACTAATAATTATGAGCATGAGCCAAAGAATCAATGGGAATGTTTGAAATAGTACTTAGAAAGGTGTTATTGAACAAACATTTAACTAAGTTACTTTAACAATAATTTCCTCACAATTTTTCTATCATATCCATAGTATAAACCTACACTTTCACTTAGAAATTTTGTTCTTTTCTCCTTATGATTTCCTTATCTTTCAAGAAAGTATTAAAGCAACCAATGGACATTTCTCAAACAACCTTTGGCTGCTCTTTTGGAACATACACCAGAAGGTAAACGTCCGGTGTGGAAATCCATTTGCAATAAATCGATTTTACTCGAACAGAAACCTTCTCACGTGTAGAGAAGTGTGGCTAAGACAAACATTAACTCACCTACACGCGCGTGCATTCGAGGGCTCACAGTGAAGCCAGTTTATTTTTCTTCCATTTTCTCGCTTCCAACTTCCCGATTGGAGTTTAAATGGACTTCGCCTGAACACTGACCAGAGCAAGTTTTCGTTTGCTCACGAACTCACGAAGTTACCCAGCGTCCCATTTTTTCCCAACGTTCTGTAAAGACCAAACTGTTGTGAAGGGTTTAGCCAGAGTGTGTTGGGATAAGACACGCTGGGCAGTTGCTTGCGATACGACTAGCTGGAGACCGACATTTGACCATTTGTGGGCGAGTAACAGTACAACTTTTACCACCCGAAAGCTGTTCAATTCATTTACGATGATTTTCTTGGTCTTTCTCAGCGATGGGAAGGTGTAAGGGAAAGTTTTCCCCACCCGGAGGAGGCAGCAAACATCGCACTAAAGCAGCTTGTTGGTGTCAATTTGTTCGACTACTATCGATAATGGCGAAAGCAAACGGTTGTTTTAATATGGGTTCATTAGGTTGGAGAGAAGTTTTATTTGATCGATCGACAAGAGGATTGAAACAGCAACTGGAATTACGGATCTTTCGCAGTAAAACATTGGAACATAGTTGTTTTATCGGTAGACATTTCAATTGAGTTAAAGTAAGAGGATTCGTTTAAAAATTAAATATTATCCTCGCAAAATACAAGTAATGACTAAAAGACAAAAAATTTAATAAGATATAAAAATCCAACTAAAACATTAAAAATAAAAATCCACCCCTATTTCGAAGGCCCATCGAAAATTTCCCACAAGAAAACCGTGGAACAAAAGCAGCTGCACAACGGTGCGAAGTGAATTCAATTATTGCCAACTGCTTCCTAATCACCATGACTTCTGTTCTTCCACCAGAGATGCACACAGCTGGTCGCCTACAAAACGGCGACCTAGCACACTCAATACCGTTTTTAGTGTTCGGTAATTGCAAGTGAAAAAAAAAAAAAGCAAACAAACAAAGGAAAAAGTGATTTTCCACCTCCACGAACGGTGCAGCGAAAGTAATCAAATTCACCTCAACGGTTGACCAACAATTCAATCTGGCGCACTCCGGTACGCCGAATGTCACGTTTCTTGCTGGCACAACCCCCTCCCACCCAGCCACCAGGTCAGTGGGCGTGGGATGTCCATTTTTCCTCGTGGAAAACTTTCGCAACATCCGCAGACAGGGCGGAACGGGCGCATTATATTGTGGTTTCTCGATGAGGCGGCTCGCTTTTCCTTTCTACCTTGCCAGCGAGACGTTTCACCAGTTGCGTTCGGTTTCCCGAGCCGTCCGAGCAGGGGAAGGAAAATTAATTTCCACCAGACCACAGTCCGTTGCTTGCCGTCGGTGGGTTTTACATGGTCCATTCCTTCCGATGTCCCAATGCTGGCGCTCGTCCATCCACGTTTGGGCTATTAGTTTTATTCGGTGCCATTCTTCTCAACTTAGTTTTTCCTCCCCACCCACACACACACACACACACCCACGCATCTAAACGGAACATGGTTTTCATTTGTCTGCTGGTAGTGGGGATTTTTCTATTACCGTACCTTGCGGCCCACCGAAGTGTGGTTCGCATTGGAAAAAAACCTTCCCCCCAAGCAAGCCGAAGAAAAACTTTCCCCATAGGGCATGCCCGGGCATGCACACAAATGGGCGGAAAAACTACCGCTGCCAATTGCGTACGTAGGCGGTAAACGTGCTGCTGGAAAACTACTTCGCAGAGTGATGGAAAAACTTTTACCTCCCGCTGGTCGGCGAACAATTAAGAACTGGAAAACTGGTGGGAAAATCGGGAGGAAAAATGAACGGAAAACAATCTTACCACAATCAGCAAAAGAAAAACGGGAGGGGGGATGAAAGGAACCAAAGTTGGGCAACAAGAAACAATCATTTAAGCGAGCAAGTGCTGACGTGTGGGCGGGAAGCGAGGCGAAATGCATTACCGCTTTCCACTGACCAGTGGCGGAGGGAAATAAAAACTGAAACTTACTCCGCACCCACGGTGGACACAAATTGAACGCATATGTCAGCCGTATTCACCCGGCCATTCGGTGGTTCGTGAGCGGCACGGGATGGGGGATGGAAAAATGTCGGGAAAATTACTCGCAAACGGTCGAATCCAATTTCAACCTCTCGGGGGCGGACGGGCGTCCTGTGAATCGTGGCGAAAAGCGCCGACATCCGAGAAATTTTTTTCCCCTTTTGTCGATGAAAGGACGCACGATAAGACGACGGGGAACCAGCGCGCTCCAAAGTGGTGCAAGTTGACTCCTCGCGCGTACACCAGTCCGGGTCCAATCAGGAAATAATCAGGTGATTTACGCAGATTCTTCGTCCGCAGCAAACTGCTGGTCATCGGAGAGGCCAGACCAGCCACCCGCCACCGGAGAAGAGATTAGGATGGACGATTCGTTAGTAAAGATTATGATGAGAAGTTCGTTCGTCCGCTCGAAGCCTTCCTCCTTTCTCAGTGCCTCTTCAGGCAAAAGGATTAACTTCACCCTCCAAGGCCAGACCCTCGGCGGAGGTGCGACCTTCCACGGACGCTCCGCAAAGTGAAAATGTCAGCGAAGAAGATGACTTTTAATAAGTGGAACCCGAGCAGGGCGCGTGGAATCCCACGGCGGGGGAAATTGGAATCGCAACGTTGCCATGGCCAAGCATGGACGCTTTGAAATTGAAACTTTTATGAAAAGGTCTCTAGCGGGTGCTGGAAAACAGAAAATCCCATCAAACAACATTGTTGTCCGCGCGAAAGGAATTCAAATTGTGTTGCATTTTCTTCGATGGGTCGAAGTAATGAAATGAAACGACTAATAATTTTCATTTAATCATTTAAACAGCAAATTGTACAGTCCATCCTGAGCTAAATTGGTTTTCCACTCTTCTCTTCGAGATTGATAACACTCGAGTTAACACTTAAAATTTTTGTTTACTGTGTAAGATAGGGTAAGTGCTACTATAGTGGTGCTAGCACCAATAGTTGAGGCATTGGAAATAAATCTTAGCTCTACGAAGAAATAAATACAATAGCGTTATTTGTCCTTGTTTGAAATGTTCTTTGATCTTTCGCGGAGTGTTCCAATGATAAACCTTGCCACTCCGTAATATATGAAGGTTCCAAAATTCATATTTTCCAAACAGGTTGTACTAATATGCTGGATTCCTTAAGAATTTATCAGGAGTGCCATGACTACCTTAAGGCTGTAAATCACCGGAAAAAGTATTGGTCTATGAGACGGAATGCATTGATCTATGAGTAATTAGGGTGTTTTTTGTAACATGCTTCAAAAATAAATTCCAGTCGAAATATATTCAGTATTTTCCAAGTTTGCCAAGTACTACCAGCACTATAGGAACACGATACCACCACTATAGGAACCATGTCACCATTATAGGCAAAACCGGCTAGGAAGAAATTAACTTTTTTTCGCGTAATTTTCATGATAAACGATGAAATAGATGTTTTTCTAAAGGATTATGGTTTTTCGATCATACTTGGTAAAAGTATGTAAAATTTTCGGTTGTAGACACCTACAAATTGCATCATATTGTTAGTAAGATGTCTAAGAGCGCCAATATTCGTTAGTTTTCAAAAGGTTGAGAAAGTCAAATGTTTACTCTAAATACTGAATTATTGGTTCCTTTTTGCTACCTTCTCTTTGAAGCCTTTCTTCGTTTGTAAAAAAGATGCAAGATTCGTCCTTTGATATTATTACGTTAGGTACGGAACAAGATCATTCAATAGACAGGCCGAATCATCCCATACAAAGAGCCAAAAACCGTGGGAACTTTTTTGACAGGTGGTTTGAATTTTGTTTACTTCTTACGAGCAGCAGGAAAACTGGAGTAAAACTGCAAAATTGGTATGTTTCATCAAGTTAGGAAGTTGAGGCGTTCTGTAGCTTGATTTCTGCCATTTCATGGCGACCAACAGGATCAAAATTTCATGTCTTCGCATCGAAAACCACTTTCCACTACTACTGGGTCACTGCGATCCAAAATTTTCGATTTCATATTTCGTTAAGTAGATTGTAAACACTTTTCAAACAAACTGTCACAAAAATGGCGGAACAGAAAAAGGCTTTGCACCGACCTGTCTATTGAATGATCTTGGTATGAAAGCCCAAATTCTTTTTGACAGATTGGACAGGGGAATACACTATACGTTTGTGCTTCGTTTATCGTACCCTTGACAAACAAGAATCAGTGTGACCGATTTACAATGACTGCGAAGAACATTGTGTCCATACGCTAGTTGATTTACATGATCAACAGTGAACCTCATATCGGAAATGTGTGGCATGTGTTTATTAGACAAAAAGCAAGTTATCAGCAGTGATCTGAGTAGGATTTAGATTAGGATAAACGATTTCCAGATCGTGATTGATTGTTCTACCGCCACGCCTGTTTGATGGATTGGGATTCGGATTT
>KE525007.1:164813-184056 GCA_000441895.2 Anopheles sinensis
TCTCGAGGTGGGCGAACTATCTGCTTACAGCATTATGGGTTGAAAAAGTGACAGCGTCGTAGATTTTAACGATTTTCTCGACAAATACCAAGATCATTCAATAGACAGGTCGAATCATCCCATACAAAAAGCCAAAAACCGTGGGAACTTTTTTGACAGGTGGTTTGAATTTTGTTTACTTCTTACGAGCAGCAGAAAAACTGAAGTAAAACTGCAAAATTGGTATGTTTCATCAAGTTAGGAAGTTGAGGCGTTCTGTAGCTTGATTTCTGCCATTTCATGGCGACCAACAGGATCAAAATTTCATGTCTTCGCATCGAAAACCACTTTCCACTACTACTGGGTCGCTGCGATCCAAAATTTTCGATTTCATATTTCGTTAAGTAGATTGTAAACACTTTTCAAACAAACTGTCACAAAAATGGCAGAACAGAAAAAGGCTTTGCACCGTCTATTCAATGATCTTGGTACGGAACGTGTTAAATCAAATATCCAACTTATCCATTCAAACCTCGACTAAAATAAAACTATTTCCAAACACGCACGAGGAGTTCATCATTCATTTATGCTACCGATTATTCACCGGCTGTTGCTTCAAAGTTCCGGAAAATGTCCAGTCCAACCGGTGGATTAAAATGTACTCTTCTCCCTACCCTCAAGGCGCACTTTGCAAGTCACGATTGGCGTCCGACGCGACGTCAAACTTCGTCGCCTTTCGCGCCCAAAAAGACGCACGGACGCCCTTGGTGATAGCATGCGATTATCAGGCAGAAATCACTGCCCACCTCCCGCTCTCCGCTCCCACCACCCCATAGCCAACTCGGAAAACCACGGACCGCCCCACCAAAAAACCCTCATTGACGTCATCGTCAACGGCGAACGCGCAAAAACTAAACAAAATGAAAATATCTTTAAACCAAACGGAGACATGTGACGATGGGTAGCACAGGGAGCTTCAAGAGTGTGGGGCAAGGAAATTCTTTCCCCAAAATCGTTGCATGAACGCTGGGGAAAGAAAGGGGACCCTTGAACTGGGAGAAACATTTCGAAAAAACAGCAACTGACCCTCGCACGGGGAAAGTTTAGGAAAATTAAAAAAAAATAAACAAACCTAATGAGCAGCGTGTTGTGTGAGAGATAAATGCAAAGTGTAAAGAATATGAAAACAATGTTCGTTTGCGTCACGAGCTTAATGCAGCCAGGCAGTGGAATTAAAGTTGATAAATGTTTACACACCGTAATGGAGCGAATTTGAACCGGATAAAACATGACAATCATGGTATGTTGAAACGAATAAAAATGCGTATGTGTTAAAAACAGCCATTCAATGGTCAAACAATCTTCTTTAAGTTTGGCTTAAGCTATAAACATATGGGTATAAATAAAACAAAACGCATAACCATATTTAAAACAAACGAAGATTACTACCATACTTACTTTCAAAAACGACTAGCATCAGAGTAAACACACTAAATTGATAAAATATCATCAAAAACCAAAACAAAACGAAAGAGTAGATAAAGAAGATCAGTAATCACCCTTCCAAATGCCAAGCCACCATGCTTTCGCTTGCGTATAGATGACGTAAAACCGGTCGGCATCGTTGATGACAATTTTGCTGTCATCATGTCGTTGTAATCGGGTTTTGTGGTTTACGTGACATGATTAAAACGGGGAGGCCTGCCAAATGGCTTATTGTGTTGGCATTCTTTCCCCCGGACGGATGAGAAACGCTGCTAATGACGTACCAATTAACACGCGTTCGGGAACGAATTGAGCAAAGTCCAAAGTTTACGATTGGCAATCCATCCATCCAGATGATCAACCTTTGGATGGGATTATGCTAAAATGCGGTAAATTTATAGACTCCCAGAAAACATTATGCGACTTTTAAAATCTTCAAAAAGTGTACAAATATTGTGGAATAAAATAGGCAGTTTCTAGATCTAGAAGAAGTTCCTAGAGAGTCTTTGCTCAAGAAATATGCAGTATAAGTATACCGCCTAGAATTTTTACATGGAAGTTATGATAAGTTTAATGCATGATCATATTCATCCATATTATCCAGACATGCTACCATATACTCTGCCTCGAAGTTTTCACCAAGAACCGGCGTAAGAATCCCCAGCTCAAACGACGCATCGTGAGCCGGCAGAAAATCTTGAAAAATCACCTTCCGTATGCAGTGCGAATGCATAATTTTTGCTTTACATGCCTCGGTACCATCCGCTACCGGGCGTAACTATGCGCAAAACCACCAGAAACGTTAACCTAATGGTGTCTGTACTTCTTGCCAGCCTCCGGACGAACACACAACGACCATCTGGGGCTAAAGGCTCCCCCCGGAAGGAACATACTGCTACGTGAGCCTCCGGACAGCGAGGCAGGATTTAGTAAGAAATATGGCACAACGTCCACGGATGACACTGGGCGCATTAGCGAAGTCGTCCCGGGTCCACCGCAATGCGATGGAAGGGTGGAAAATGTGAAAAGAAACCCGCACAGGAAGCAACGAAAAAAGTTCCTTATGGAAGATGATTTCATTAACTGTCACGAGAAGGAAAATCCCCGAAAAGAAAATGACGTTCATAGAAAATTATGTTTGCAATAAATGAAAATATGGATGTTGTGATAATCTAAGGAAAAAATGGATGGACACCATTTTATTGAATTGATGAAGCTAAACTTATAAAATCATAAGAGTTAAACATACGCTTGTTCAATCTCTGGATCAGAAAATGAGACTTTCGATTGTTTCATCATTGACAAAAGCTTACTTCTCAGTGCGGAGAAATGAGAAACTTGCTCCTTAATTTTACAAAATCGCTTTGTTGATATGATTTGTTGAAAGTTAAACAATAGATAAGAAAACAGAACATATGAAAATAAATTTGTATCAGTTTTCTATGAGTAAAGTCTATCAATTGGTACTTGTGTCAAACGACTTCTATAGATCCTACACAATCCTTTGCCTGAGGAAGTCACTTTTCCATCCAATCGTGTCTCGTTAAATTGGAACCATGTTTTTCTTGCTTCCTTTTAGGCCTCCCAAAACAATTTTCCTATTTTTCGTAGGCAACATATGGCACAAAACAAGAAATCTTCCCATTCACACGATTTAAACGGAGTTCAATTGACATTGGAGGGTATCAACTTGACTTTCAAAAAATTGCAATTGTAAAATCCTTTTCCCACTGCCACAATAAAGGTAGCGAAAGAAAAGAAAATGTAAAAAAAATGTTAAGTGTATCGTTTTTTGAGGATGAAACGGAGGGCTCGGAGGTAAGGGTTGTGTTGGAGTGAATATATCCTCTCTTCGGTAACAAATAAATCTTTCAGCCATCGGCAGTCTTTTGGTGACACCTGTGCTATAGGATACCGATTTGCTAGAAAACGCTTGACGGCTTGACAGTCTTTCCACTGTAAAATAAAAAAAACCCTTAAGCTTCCCTAGGATCCAATCCGCTAACAACATCGTCAATTCCGTGACGTCACTATTGCAGCCCCAAGCCTCCAATGGGCGAAAATCGTAGTGACATTTTTCTTAAAGTATCGTCCACGGAAAAAGTCGAAGTTTCGAAAAATTCTCATGCCATTAAGTAACATAGAAAGAGGTGAAAGAAAATGTGTCCAATATGCATAAAAGGCAACTTACACACCAATCTAATCATAAGCCTATCGCTCACACCACATCGTTCTAGCAGCGTGTCACTATCACCTGTTGCCGCAAATGGACAACGTCTACCCGTAACAGTTGCCAGACGGCCGAGTCTGCCAAATTCAAGGACATTCGGGTAGAAAGGAAAAAACACATTATTATCCTTCACAATGTGCCAACATTGTGCTCAAATGAATACAAAAAGAAAACTTCCCTCCGAGCATGTGTGATTGATCGTTGATAGGATTCCGGCTGACAGCAACATGTGGTGGCTTCACGTATCCTTTTTCGGAGAAACTTTCTTCCATTCTTTTCTGACGAAACCGAACCACCATACGACGAGAGAATACGTAGCGTATATCTCTCCACGTGGAAGGTTTCGTTCAACAAAAAAAGTGTGCATATGTGTGTATGGTTCGTTTCTTCCACAATGCCACATACACCAGGGTCGAACTAACACCGCCGGAAGTGGATAGCTTTGGTGGATAAAGTAGGCCTGGCCGTCCCTTGGGAGACACCATGAGGAAGCAATTTTCAGTCTCCACGTGGAAAATTTCCCATCCATCTATTTATGCATCCAATCGGCAGCATCTACTCAAGCGGCAATATTGAAGAATCATCTGATAGGTATATTGCGAAAGGAATGCTCATCATACGCAGGCCGTACTTTTCGTTTCAAGCAGAAGAAAATGTTCATCATTTTCGTAAAAAATTAAATTTTCTTGTAGTAGTTTTTTACAGACGTTGATCTTCAAAAACCACAACATCAAATTAAACCAGTATCGATTTGATGTCCAGACAAGAAATTTTTAAAAGGGAACACCTGTAAAAATACTCTCAAAGTGTTCATAATGGAGAGAAAAAAGAAACCGAACAAGAATAAATGTAAAATATTAACTTCATCGTTAATTATTGTCACACTTTAGAAAGGGAAATCAAAAAAGTTCGAATAATTGTGTGAAAATAGATAGACGCAGCTTTTTTAATTGTACACTTCTGCAATTCTGTAATTGTAACTCAGGGAATCAAATCAGGGAGACGAATAATATTATAGTTCACATTGTTTACTTTTTCGTGGAGTTGTTCGAAATTTCGTTCCTTTGCTCAAATGAATAGGAAAAGAACTCATTTATGATGGTTTCAGTTGTGTACATACTGTCTTTACCGACTATAGTCCATCTACCGGTGCAGAAAATGTTCAATTAAATATTCCTATTTTTCGCAATGTTGCAAAAACGAAAGAAATAAAATAAACCGGTGGGAAGGATCGGAACCCAAACTAAATTACCTCAGTCAATATTGAACACAGGGAGCAGGAAAACCGAAACCCATTAAATTCGAACCACTATTCGCATTAAGCAACAAAATAAACAAGTAAATAACATTTTAATAATTGGACAATTTTGTTTAACACGTTACCAGAATCGGGAAGGTCTGAACCAAGTTGAGATAAACATATTCCCCTAAATATTTTATCGACAGCAGAATACGTATCTTGAAGTAACACTTTAAGTAATACATGCGATACATTTGGTTCAAAGTTTCGCGACGATTCGTGACCCGGGAAAGAAAACCGAAACCGAACGGATTTCGGAACATCGATTCGGGGCGACCGTCTCCCCTGTCGTTTTCCCCAAACGCCCCGAAAGAAAAACAATAACATTTATCACGCAACAATCGCTGTGCAGTGTGTGTCCTGGGAATCAATAAAAGGCGAGTCTTCCCGCGCACCATTCCGTTCGCCGAGCGGAACGGTGCATTTTCCCCACCCCCAGGGAGCGAGCCAACGTAGATTAATGGATTCAGTTTCTCCGATCCGTTACATTTCGCCCTCTATGATAGTTATTTGCCTATCAAACAGCCCCGGCGGGCCGTTCTTTCCACCAATACTGGCGGGCGGTTTGCTTGTTCATGAGGTCTAAATGGCACCGTGGGCTGAAATGGCACTTTGGCACGAGACGGCCACGAGTTGGCTTAGAGTAAATTGAATTTGTGGTAAACATCTAGAGCGCTCGGTATCGAACAACCGAAAAATCGAAAAGGAATGCAAACTTTTCTCATTAAACACCCACGCAGTGGAAAGCCGAACCGTTTGAAGTTTATTGCAAACATGAAGAAAAGGTTATTGATTAGAAAACTATCGACTTAGATGCTGCCTTTTCACAATTAGAAGAACCGTTTTATTGATCGTCATTCATTTGTTGCAAAAGTCGCTAACCAAACAAAATCACAATCATGTAGTCGGACCGAAATTCAATCTTCCCTGCTAGCTAATGATTGCTAATCAGCATTTACTATTCAGCGTTTTAGTACCATAGTTATGAACGGGACAGGCGTCCTCTTCTTCACGGCAAAAGTCAAACGTCAGCAGGTTCATCCATTCGTGCGGGGGGGTTTGTTAAGCGACTCCGATCGTCGGTACGGTTTTTCCTTGCGGAGATTTGTTGGCCTAATAGCCCTTCAGAGTGTATGTGTGTCGGTTTGGTTTTCTTTCCATCCTGGCCCTGTCGACGTCCACCCATGCACGTAATGAACGACGAACAAGCTAATTAGACATTTCATCGGCCATCCTCGGTACAAAGCACCGGCCGCCTCCATCGGCTTCGCCGTCAAACTCCCCGCCCGGAAGACAAACCACAAACGACCGCCGGTGACAGCCCGATTGAGTCATATGTTTTGCGCACCGTCGGCCAATTGTCCTACTTTCGCTTGGGCGGTTCCAAATGCGTCGAAACGTATGTAGCATCGCTAGATCTGTTCTTCAAGGGGTGGGACAAAGTCAGTGGAAAACCACGTGAACCGTGCGTAATAGTGCCGTCGGTTGACGTTTGTCCTTGGAGGGGTCTGGTGTATGGCATACGATCGGGTTGGTCTTACCAACGGTCGTGTGCCTGGGGAAAGATAAGGAATATATTGAAGGATAAATCCTTTCATATTGCTTGTCGGCACGACGATGGTCGCTCGTTAGGACTCGCAATGGGTGTCCGATGTCCAGCAGGAGATAATGAGTAACAGGACGTTGTCGACTTGTGCTGATGGAATGGAAATCTCAGAAGCATTTTCCCAGTTCCATAGGCTATAACCATTTTTAGTACAACTTAGTACAATGGTTCTATATGATTTATCAATGCAATAAATTAATATTTTTCAGCCAATAATGAAAGATAATGTATGCATTTAAAAAAAAAATACACAAATTTTAAAGATTTTTCATGCAAAAACAGAAAAACTATAGCAACTTCCTGTTGAAAGTAACATAAAGAGTAGCAATTCGTTTAAAATTCAGAACAAGTTTGACAACTTTGCCATTTAACACGTTGACTGCCTAGCAGTTTTAGCACACGTTTTGAGAACAATCTTTGTCGATTTAATTTGTGTATAAAATTTATTAAAAAGTCGGCATTCGACATTCAGGCAACGACTTACCTTCCTATAAAATTAGTTTTTAATATTTTTATAATTTTCATGATGAGGCAAAAACTTTTTAGAACTATTGACAGCTAGCTATCAAAAATGACAGCCATGGCAGTCAACGTGTTAAATTTAATCTGCCGTGGCCAAAACAGCAACTCGACTACGTTTGATTATATGTTAAAACATCCAGCATTATTGCGAAACGAACTTGTTTAATTTTCTTCTAATCAAAATCTAATTGCAACGAGGCCGTAACGACAAGCAGAAAGAAAAACGGCTCAATCATTCCGTTCTTTGGACTAGAATGTCGATTCAACTGGCCAAATAGTTAAGGAAAACTTAGAAAAGATGGAGATTGTTATACAGATGTGTCGATCGAGGCCAGCCACTCAATCAAAACGGCTCAGAGCTCCTGTAAGACAAGTTTCCGTTCCGTTTCTTTACAATAAAATTTACTTTATTCAATTAGCTGGATTTCAACCCTAGCGTATGTTGAGGGTGTCAAGCCATTTATGTTATAATTTAATGAACCATCACAAAATTGGTATGGAACCTAAACCAAAATCATCCTAAATTGCAATAAACCCATTCTAAGCAGATAGTTTTATAGGTAGCATTAAAACTAGCACCATTCAGGGTGATTCTGGGAAAACTATTCTCCCCCTCCGTTCGTTCTTAAAGTACCCTCCACAAAACGCTTCGAAGCCGATTAACCATGCCGTTTTATGTACGACAAGCATTAAAATCTTCCTCCCCAGAGGACATGCACCGCTCAAACAGTACTCCGACACACCATTTACACCATTTTATCTGATTATTAGCTAACTGGGTGAACACCGGATCTTCTGTTAATAACGTACACCATGTGGAAACTGAAGGGATACACACACACACACACACGCTTGTGCTCCACGAGTACACAAGTGTCCTATTCTTCTGACAAGGGGTTTCATGTGCCAGCGACGCCTGTGCTTGTGATCTCCAGTTTTATGTCCTGCCCGGGTCACGCCACGATCCTATCGGGCGGTTTCACGCCTAGCGACAGACACCACCGAAGCTGGTTTGCCAACTCGACGCTTGTTAAGCGGCTAATTATGGTGGCAGTAACCGAAACGCACGACACGAGTGGTTGGTGTATGTTGGCGTAGGCTTTAAGGCGAAAAAAATACGGATAAAACATCCGAAACATGCGAGGACGAACGAGCGGTAAGAAGGATGGTGAAGGAGTCTTCAAGTATATGGCCTAGCGTCGTGATATGTAGTTCTCCTCCCACGGGCTGGTGGGAATTGAAGGGGACTCATATTTCGTTCCCCCACGGCGAAGATGGCGTCTTGCAACATGAATATATTTCAGACGCAATTTGCCGCTTCGTTGTGCTATGGTCCTTAGGATTAATTAGAGGTGTCAATTTCACGTGTCTTTAAGTTCTAAAGTTGAAAATTTCAAAGGAAAATATTTTCCTACAATAAATTTGTTTGAAAATATTTTTCTCGTACCCAAAATCCAAGTGGATTTTAGCCCACTTTAAGCAACCGCTTGTAAGCTTTACATATATTACAAGCCAAAATTAAAAGCGACTTCAAACCCTCAGTACTCTTCAAATCTAGCTTAAAGTACCACAACCCAACCACATCTCGCCGGGAATAGACGCTCGATTTGTGTGGCACCCGAAACGGCCAGAAGCAAAATGACGACGCGGCGAAAAGACAACGACATCGTTGATTAAAAATTCCTTCAGAAAACCTCACTTTTCCCACTTGTCATAATTTTACGCTCTAAAAATATTCAAACTCAAGCGTATCTGTACCAACCGAAATGTGGCATGAAGGATTGGCGGTCGAATGTGTGTGTCTCTGTGTGTGTGTTATTTTTTGGTCCCCACTTTGTCCTGTTTGATTTTTATTTTCAAAATTTTGTGAAAGGTAGCGAGTGTTTGAGGGTTGAAATTTGGATGGACGAGTTTTCCTCGCCGGCGTTCTCTGGTCCGCTGAACGGTTGTCGACGGGTTTGTTGGAATTTGTTTCACTCCTTGTCCTGTGTGGTTCGCGCGTTGGCGCTCTCTGTGCGAAGGGCGACATGAGTGCAAAAGGTAAGAGTGCGAACACACGACATTTTCCACCCCGACACGCGCATTCGCTGATGGCATGGTCGGTGGTTTTGATGTCAATGGTTATGTATTTCATCTTTGCTAAACCTTGTAAAAGTGCGGCCCATCTACCACCACCACCATCCGTCATCCGTCCCGGCCGAGCTAAACTATGCGGGCACGAAAGTGAAAATGCAAAAGGCGTGCTAAAACGGAACCACTTGTTCGAGGGAAACCTGTCCGCTCGAGGGGAGTATTTCGGAAAACCTTACGACACGACGGGGACGACAGATAACCCCTCGGTCGCTTCGACGGTTGCGTTAATCGGAAAACTCGTAAACGAATGCAGCAAAACTGCCGTATGCGTGTGTGTGTGTTTTTAACTCGACTTAAATGTTGCCCATCATCGCTGCAAACGTATGAAACGATGTGTTTTAAGTTATTCATCTCACGCTCTTCAAAATTTACGATGTCGCACTTTTCAGCTCGTCAAGCAAGGTCATCTTTTCGCGGCTACCAAATCATTTAGAATGAAAATAATGATAATTTTTACAGCCAATTTGTTTCCCACCCGTTGAGGATAAAATATTTCAACAATTGTGGTCTCGTTAGCGTACTTCTGTTTCTCGTTACTTCATTATCAAAGTTTTATTTATTAACACGTTGACTGCCAAGCGCTTTTAGCACACATTTTTAGTACAATCTTTTTTTATTAAATTTGTTAATTACATTTATAAAACCGACGGTTTTCTAAGACCAAACAAGGATTTAGCTTCCCAGCGAATGAGTTTTTAACACTAACATAGTTTTTACGTTGCATTTTCTTTTATTAATGTGCCAAAAACTTTTTAGAACTAATGGCAGCTTTTTATCAAAAATGATAGCCATGGCAGTTAACGTGTTAAAAATATCGGCACACTCCTGGGAACACGGATTTTTTTCCCATTTCCAGTGAAATCTCAATCGATAAAACAAATTTTAAAATATTCCCACCGTGCAAAATCAGATAATCCAAACAATGAAATAACTGACAGCTTCAATTCTATTCAAATCCAAAAATATCCATTAAAAAAAACTTTACAAGCAGAACGGGAGTGAAATTCTGCGGAAACTCGCCTTCCCTTCCGGCAGTGAAAAAAACCACACCAATACTCACCGTTTTCCTCCATGAATGTGTCTTTTGAACTCATTTCATTTCAAATCAATTCTGTTCCGAATACGAATTTTACGATCGTTTTGTAGGTTTTGGAAAAATGTTTCTCAAAGTTTCAATGTTTATGTTCCATTTTTCGACTAATATGGTATTACTCTTGTTTGATTTTGTAATCTAGTTTTGAAATTTTTTATATGAGCAAAAGCAAGAATGAGAAAAAAAAATGTTACAGGGGAAAACCAATTTACACACCAGTATTAATAAAACTTGGCTTGAAAAGCATACAAATGTTGCTAAAAACCACGTGCATTGAACGAGACAGTTCAACAAGTGTAAGACAAAATAGCGTGGTCTTCTCTGCAGCATCCTCCCTCCAGAGCCAACCCACAAACGGTCCTTGTACTGCTTCACATCCACCATTGAATTGATCGACCCCTATTTGCCGGCCAATCAAATCAACATAATTGGCCAAACAGACCATTCCGCCTGCGAGGAAACGTGGAGCACATTGCATGGCGGAAAAACAGCACCCAAAACGGCTGGAATAAAAATGATAAGACCACATTGCCGATGTAACACGGGCAAAAAATGGCCACCCTTGGCTTCCGGTGGAACTTGATGGAGAATTCATAAACCATCGTTTGTTCTCGGGAACATCATACGGGGGAAAAACAGTGTGTGTGTTCTACGGTTAGCAAACCATACATTCGAGTGTTTCGTTCAGTTTGAGGTCCGTACAAAAAGCATGTTAAAAACGCCGTCAAAACGTACGATTGAGTTGTTTCATCGGTGTATGTGTTCGTTTGATTTTTTGTTACACACTTTTTGAGCACAATCAACTCCAATGTTGTCTTGGAAAAACAAAACTACGAACATTTGCGTGCTTGTTGGGAAACGATCGAGTCTGCCTGAGTAATGGCAGCACAATAATACTGGTTGTGCACGAAAATATCGGTCGGTGACTATTTTTTCCCCCCAGCCGAGGAACGTAATCGTACGTAACGTATCGCTGTTCTACTCAATCGATTGAGATCGTTCGTTTTCTTTTTCATTAGCCTCAACATTCTTATCATTTTTGGGATGGTTTTGGGATGAGTGTACCTGAGACGGAAATGGTGGAATCCGACGATAAAGAAAAAAACGACACAAAATAATGAGCAAACATTGTTGAATAAATAACCCGGAGTGATGAAATCGAGTAGGATTGGAAATGGAATTTTAAGTATGAAAAATAAAAATCTGTTCCATAGTCACTCGAACCATGTTTGATAACAGTAACGAGGAACGCTACAAAAATTAATTTTATCAATCGGTGAACAAATTTTACAAGAAAATGTAATATTTTGTTCTCATCAATAGGCACGTTCTGCTGACCACCCCCTGGTCCCGACCTGACAGCATCTACCTTCACCGAACATCAAATGGAAAAACGATTCCATTTTCCAGCAGCAGCACCATGCGGGGCACTTTTGTGTTGTTTCAGTTCGCTTTCCTTTTTAAACCCCGCGGGCGTTCGGTTTGGGCGGAAAGCAAACCACAACCGAAATGTGAGTATCCTGAACCTGACAAGCTTCGGAGGTATCCATATCGTAGCAAACCTCGCCGGTAAAATCCGAACGCCCGAAGGCTTTTGCTGGGGATGAATAATTGGAACAGTGGCAGGCACCTTTTTGTGTGTTCTCTTTTTGAAGCGCAGGTGAAACAAAGCGGTTTAAAGAAAACATGGTTTGCGCCATGAGAACCCACAACGAAATGTTTTCGAGTATGTAAGGTATCCGATGAATGTTACTGTTTATTCACAGTTACTTCAAAACGCCCGAGAATATTGCCGGGAGAAAAAATGTTGATGAAACAAATTATCTTTTCCTTTGCAGGCGCAAAACTCAGTCAAAATCTGTAGAGTAAAATTAATTTATTCACCACGAATATTCAACTCAACGACAGTAAGTAAGGCCTGAGCTCCTCGTTCTGAATTGTTAGGCGAACTTATCGGTACTTTGAATCATTTCAACGATGATCAAACTTTGCCCTTTTCGCCGAAAAGCGGTGACAAAATGGCTGCTCATTCTATTCGGCGTGCTGTGAAAAGCGGTTCCCCAGAGTCACACGTATGAATCGCAGGTACAGCTTCTTCTAGTTTGCGATGCCGACCAGCAATTGACCCACCCCTTCCCCCACAGGCATTTGCTCGCCGTTAACTCGATTCTGTAAAGTTCGATACCACTTACCTTGACGCGTTCCGGCGCGACACCGAAGGTGTTTAACACCTTTCGCACGTTTGCTCGCCGCTTGGCACGCCGCTGGAGCCCCGGCCCAAGATGAGCCGAACCCGTACAAGGCGTGGAATGTACGCCCGAGAAATCGGTTCGCAATGATTCGCGCGCAAAAAGGCGTCGTCACAATTACGTTCCAACGCTACCTTTCGGCCCGCATTGTTGTGGAACACCGGGCACCGGTCCGGGCGGAGATGACGACGAGGGCGGCGTGGATCTAGGTCAGATCGTAATAGGCAAGCTGCACAGAAAAGGAGACGGACGGACCGCGCCTAACCGATGGTTCCTAGTGGCCTGGTCCTGTTCTGGTTGTATTTTCTTGTTCACTTCACGTCCACAAACTTCTCTGGCAGCGCACTGCTAACGTAAAACTCATCACACTATGATTATTTATCACCAAAACCAACGAAAACAATATGCGTCCAAGTACGAAGTATGTATCTTCTTTCAAAGAAGACTGCACTGCAGCAGAGCCACTTAATCACTGTTCGGGAAAATTCAACAGGTCTCACCTACCAAATTCTGAAGCAGTTTTTTACTCTTAGTTATGAAGAGAAAAACATAGAATAACGATCACAAATTTCAACATATTGCAAACGGTTCGTTTTCCTTTCGTCAATAATTTATGTTTGTTTTATACTCTTCAATTTTATTTCTACTTTTATGAAAACCTAAGAAAATTTAAAGTGACCATTTGCCCTCACAAATTGGGTGTGGGGTAGACATATTTAAACCAACGACGCCTCTTTAAACCATCACCAGAATACTCTGCCTTCTACACTGCAGAATGTTACGACAAAAACATATAAGCAGGATTAGTAAATGAATCAGAAGTTTTCTCAGCGTATTCATAGATGTCAGACGCGTGAGAAATCTTCTAGTTAAAATTTTAACTTCTTCATTTAACAATCTCACCACTAGAAAAAATAGTTTAGATGCAAAAATAAATTTTAGCTAAGGTTTAAAAAAGAATATCGGTAGTGCAAAAGGAAAAAGAATATCGGTATGCAATAAAAATGTTTAAGCTAGCTGTTCTGATAGGACCCTACATGGACTAAGTGAAATTATAAAACACAACTGCCAAAGGCTAGCTTGAAAGGAATCGAAGTAGAATTGCATGATCTGCATCTAGTAAATAAAAAGGACTTTCATAATTTTGAGCGGTTTGCATTCACGTGTTTAACACGTTGACTGCCAAGCAGTTTTAGCACACTTTTTTAGAATAACCTTTGTCGATTTAATTTGCTTATAAAATTTATTAAACAGTCGATTTTCGACATCCCGGCAAAGACTAACCTTTCCAGAGAATTAGTTTTTAATATTATAATAATTTTCATGTTGCATTTTCATATATTTATAAGGCAAAAACTTTTTAGAACTAATGACAGCTGGCTATCAAAAATGATAGCCATGGCAGTCAACGTGTTAACCGCGAAAATGGAATTGCGAGAAAATAATTCCAATTCGTCGAAGGTAACATTTTAACGTAAGAGAACGCTTGAATCGCTTCATTGAGGGAAAATGATTACAATTCATCGAAGGTAGTTGAACGTAAGAAGGTTTGCTTCATCACCCTGTACATTGAATGCGGATCAGTAGATGCAAATAAACATCTACATTAGCACTTCCATCGGTGTAGGTCAGAATGCACAGGCCTAACTATGAATGAGTTCTTCTATCTCACCAATCGCGCAACAGGTAAAATCAAGTGGTATAAAACATAGAAATCTTCAAAGTGAGTAAAGTCGTTCTTTGAGCTATTGCATGGACGATGACACCTGGACTGCCAAAGTACGGAACTGAGGCACAAACTATCCAAATAGTTGGGATAGTTTCTGTCGTTGGCTACCGCATTTGTTCGGGAAAAATTCGATTCGTGCATTCGGTTTCATGCCAGACAGACCAGACGTGATCACGCATCTAAGTGCTTCCAACTTCTTTTCCTTTTCTGTCTTTTCCAACCAATCCGACAGCGACCAGGGTGACGGGCGACGGCGACGACAACGACGACGCTCTAACTGGGATTGATTAGGTGCGATAATGTGTGACACAGTAAGCAGCCGCGGTGCCTGCTGCCTCCGTTCGGTGTTTGCCAAACTCGAGACAGTCGAGACAATTTTGCTCCATCAGCCGGTGGTCGCTGTACACGCCGGTTCCCCGATACATCGCCGTCGACCGATAAGCGAGTGCGAACAATCTTTTCGGTCGGGATTTTTCCCCCATTTTTTCCCTCCTCCGACTCGAACTCGACATTATATCAACCGCGGGCGTGTTTCGCGCCCCGTCTTTTGGGGCGGCCTACCACTTATCCACGCAATTTACAGGTTCACTAACGTGCGTCACTGATAGAGCGAGCAGCGTGTGCCATTCACGTCTGTGTTTGGTGATTTTTTTTTTAAACCCCATAACCCGCCAAAAACCGGGAGATTGTCTGCTTCATTGAATGTGCTGCTCGTCGGTGAGATTGAAGAGCTCACCGGCGAAAAAGGAATACTTTTCACCGCGGACCGTGAGGAACCGTATGGTCGTCGTGTGCTGCACAGAGAAGGCCGTGGGACAATAAAACCCGATATATGCATATATGATGATCACATGGCCACCTCTAGTGCTCGCCGTTTACTCGTTTCGTTACATTCGGCGTAGTGAGCGCACCGGAGATAACGATGAATCTGGCTGGCGGAATCTGAGAAGATCGCACAGACCATCATCATTATCATCAGCATCCGTGGGTGCAGCATCACGTCCAACCGACGACCAACACAGACACACACACATTTGAAGTGCAAAAAAGGCCAATCGTTACCCTCCTCTCCTAACCCCCCGACAACCCGGGGTCGTTTCGTCTGACGGGGAGTACGTTACGCTCCTCTATGCAGATGAGATAACACGTACGTCCCGATCGCCGTTCGAATCGAACAACAGCGAGCTGGCAGGCAGTGCAGAGGAAGGCAAAGGTCCGATAGTGATCTTTCCGAAAACCCAACATACGCTCTACAACCGGACGCCGGACTCGAATCGCGAATATAGAACAGTGAATGATCAGGCAAAGCGCGATCGATCGACCGATCTATCTATAGGAGAACAATGCAACCGGGGGTAGTGTTTGTGTTCGCTGCATCCAACCGGTTCACTTAAACCGTAAACGATTTCAGCATCTCCTTTCGATTACTGCAGGTTCTTTCTCCAGCAATAAAAAGTATACAGAATCATAGTCCACTCCAGGCGTTTTCATCATCGAGGAAAGGTAGTGTTACGGAAGAAAAAATGCCATTCTCGTTACACTGAGAAGCAACGGTAGCAGCAGTTTCCTCGTACGTGTTGTGTCTGTTTGCTTGTAAAAATATCCGCCACCATTCTGCCTCTCATCAACGTTCGACGTAATTCAACGTACGGAACCACCGTCACCGGGTTTAAATGCCACCACGGAACCGGGTGCCGACATGTATTTTCAAAACGGCTCTTTGCAAACATAAATAATGTTTGTGCGAAAAAAAAACACGACCGATGACTAATGTGTTCGCCAGTTGCCGAATTCCCAACCGTGTTTCGCCGACAGGGGGAGTAATACAAAAAAAAACGACACACAAAATTACAGCCTTTAAAACATGCTTTATCTGCTGGAAGGCAAATGGCTAGAGCTGGGGGGGATATATGTATGTCCACACGCACACCGGAAAGGTGGAGGTTTTTCGCGTCTCAGGTGGATGGTTGTTATTCGAAGCCTGCCGGAGACGACGGATTGAAGGAACCCGACCCCCCCAAACGGAAACCAGCCGTACGGTTTACCGAAGTAATTCGTACGCACACACCAGCATGCCATCTGTGGAGCCCCACGACGTTGTGTGTGGGAACAGAACATGTGGCGCCTCAGGGAGGGAAAGACATGCCGGCGTACGGGGGGTGGAAAACAAAAGCCAAAGGGTAGACCATTGGAAGTATTATCTACGACCTTGAGCCCGCCAACGAAAGGTCTGCTCCAAGGGGTAGAAGTTTGGAGGGAAAACATTTTTAATTGAGCACGAGCTTTTCTTTTCAGGGTCGTTACTTCGTTGTAATAAATCGGGGATGTTTGGTGGGGGATGGAACGGCCTTATAGAACGATCGTTAACGCTGATCGACCTCCGAGGTGCAGTTGAGGGAAACGATCGTTTCAAAATAGGAAAAGAAGATACCAATAGACGAACAAAACAAAAAAAGAGCCTAGAATGAATCCCAAATGTTACTCGAAAGCGAGACGTTCACTGGACCGGACCCGGGGGTGGGGGCGGCTGGGGAGTATGTGCGGTTTTTAAGCTTCGCTTCACTTCTTCGCTCACACACCAAAAAGCGCACACAGACACACACACGCTCGCACAGCATCATCCCCATCATGTGGCGGCAGGCGTCACGGCCTACGGCGCACCGGAACGAACGGTAATCAGCACTGGAACCGCAGCGCCTTCCCGCAGAGGTGCGAAAAACCGGGCAAAGAAAGCCTCCCAACCCTGTCCCCACACTGTTCGCAGGGCCTGCCTGGCGCTGCTAACACTCACACTGCTTAACGTGATAAGGCCCCGGCGCCCCCTGTGGGGGGTGCGTGGTGGTGGCGGCTGAAAGCACCCTTAGATCTCACGTCACGCACACGTCACGCGTTCGTGCACGCCTCCCCCGGGGGGAAAGAAATCCGGATCGACCGCAGGGTCCAGACACGGTGGTTCTATACGGTTCTACGCACCGAACCGCAACGGGAACGGAACGGAACGGAACGCGAAACCGGTAATCTCGTGAGCGTGAACTTTCGAACCGGAATATACACTCGCGCTGAGGACGTAATACCACACGACGACGACGACGCTGACGACGACGGTGACCGGTGCGAACGAAGCGACGCGAGAATACTGACTGACGGACGGTTGGCTGCGAATTCGCAAACAAACTCTCCCCCGGCACGGACGTTCGGTCGGTCGGACAGAATTGGCATCGGTTCTTTGCCTGCCTGCCAGCGGCGGCGTCGTCGTCGTCGTCGCTTGCTATGATGGTGTTACTACACCAACACCACCATCACCACTACACGATACACTTACCGCTCCGATATACTCAACTCTCGTCGGACGGTCACTCACGCGATGTAACGGCGCGGTTCGGTTTCGGATCGACCACGTTCGATGACGGCTCCCACCTTCCCTTTACCTATTGGGTGGGAAAATTGACGCGAACGTAGACGAGAGAAGCTGCCGATGTCGAGGGAAATGTCCTTGCCGTGAGTAAAACTCGCTGATGAGCTGATCAACTCACGCATTGCCGTAAATGGAGCATCGTGGCGGTTTTGGATGATGTGCAGTAGGCCAGATTTTTCCCGTCCAGTTCGACTCAGTAACGAATGTGGAAGATTTATTGCATTCTGAACACCAGGTTTCCTTCCCTACGAAAGTTCCATGTTTTTAAATGGTTAAGCATTTTTTTATTTGAGAAACCTTAAAAGATAATAAAAGTATACTACAAAAATTAGATTGAGTATAAACAATTTAATGCTAAAGGAAATTAATACAAAACAAAAAACTTTCCGACAAAAACATACAAAACACGGTGAGACATCCAAGAAATTAAAAATCATATTTAAAGAATCAACAGGTTCACAACTCAGAGCACTTTCGAGCAACATTGTAGTATTCCTCGTACGCCACGCGCTTCCGCACAAAACCGTTCCGGAGCGGCCGGTGGGCTCAAAGTAAGATAAACACACGGCGAAGCAATAAAAATAGCCGTCACACCTGAGCCGTGTGTGAGACGGGTTTTTTAAAGCCGTCTGTAGACGAAGCTGCCACCCGGAGGGAACACCTACGTCCAACGTCCGTTTACTTTCCGGATGCCGCCCGGGGGACAGCGGGATGGTTGGCGATAGTGTACCGAGAACGGTGGCCAACCTGTGGCATGTGGTGGGATGCACGTTCACATGTTCACGAACAACGACGCGACTTCCAGAATTTTTGCTCACACTCTTTTGCGCTCGCACGTTCAACAGGCGGACGTCTTTCGGCACTCAAATCGGTCTGTACGGTGGAGGAGGAAGCTGTGAAGTCCTCTCCGTATACAGCTGGTCAACACCAGACCACGAAAGGGGCCGAACGGTAAGCGTTGAGCGGTGTGTACGACGAAGTGAGTGCAATATCGATATTGTGCTGAGACGTCGCATCTGTTGAATGTGGTTCGTCGTGTGCCGGATGTGAAAAGGATGCGGATGCGCAAGCGTACGCATTTCTACAAAATTCTATAACCTTCATCCGATTTTTCGTTCGTTCGGAAGGAATAAGATTAGGGAGTAAAATCCACGCATTTTGAGTTTAAAATCGATTTTCAATCCTGCTGTGCGATGAGAAACATTTGAAACAATAATGTATTGTGACCGTTCCCAAAGCCGAGGCCGCCTGTTGCATTTTTACCGAACAAAGAGAATAAAAACAGGTAAAATGAGTCGAAACCGAAGAGGAACTCACAAATGTTCCCCCCTGCGGCCCAAAAGATCAATCCCCATCGAGGGGAAAACAACTCTTCAGTCCAAAAGTAATCTTCTCTCCAACATCAAGGACCATACTGAGAAATTCTTCTCATTACACTTCCCTATTCCACAGCTTGCTTCTCACTTCTATTCAACAGTTTTTCCTCTTGTACTCATTCACAC
>KE525007.1:196063-209518 GCA_000441895.2 Anopheles sinensis
ATCCTCCTTTTTTTGGTGATTTGGACCGGCCGAAGCACGTTTCTTCCGGTTACTACAAAACTCGAAGTGACGAACAACCTTCCAATAAATTCCATCCCCCCTGAATAATAATCCCTAGCTTGGTTTGATCTAACGAACAGGAAGAATCTCATCTGTGTGCCGATCGTTTGATCTCACATGTCGACCACGTGTTCTTGTCCCTCTGCACTGCACAACAACGGCATGTAGCGCTTATCGATTGGATCGGAAACTGACCTCACGCATTGCGTCGTAATGGTCCTTCCGGATTGATGGTGTTTGTTTTCCTGTTTGTTTGGATCTAACCACCGCACGGAAACTAATCGATCACACGCACTTCACACGCAATTCAACATTCTTCATCTTCGCTGGGGGTTGGATCAATAAATCAGTAGTCACTTCATTCGGGCACCAGCGCACAATAATGTAATGAGTAATGAGCCGTGTAATGGATAGTCAAGATGACTTTGAAGAACCTATCAGCACAATCTACTACGGCCAAGGTCTTCTTCTACAGGAACACTACAGAGAAACCGACGTGCAGAACGATTGAGGCGGGGCAGAACTGGACAAGCGATCGTTAAAGGCCTTTTTGTTGATCAGATAGACAGACATTATGAAAGCCCTTTAATACAAATTCTAATGCCTTGTCAGGACAGTGTTATAGCGAAATATATTGTACTCTTTATGGCGCATGCGTAGTTAAATGATCTGAGCAGTGGGTTTTATTCTACGTGATCTTGCACTCCCTTTATGTAAAATGTGCGTGTTAGAAAAGTTGGATCCCCTAAAAAAGGCCCCGAACAGTTTCTCTTGTTTTGGTCCGTTAATTTGACCATATTCACGAGTATTTGAAAATACTCAAACACACAGCTCAAAAACAACCAGTCCAATTTTGCAGCTTACAGCTCAAAAGCAACCAGTCAATTTGTTTAGCAAAAAAAACAAAACAACGGGATTTTTTGCAAATTAGTACCTCAATTGGAATTCAGAAATACAGAAAATGTATTCCTAGTCAAAGAAGGTTTTAAAATAAATCATTCATATACGTTAGACGTATTACAAATAAAAATAAACTTACCATAAAATAAGATAACTTAATTTCTTGAAAAACTGGTTCCATTCCTAATACTTTTTTTTCGTGATTTTGAGGAATAAATTAGTTGCAATGAAATATAGACAAGGGATAAAATGGCAGATATAAAAATGATATCGATGAATTGAATCAGAAACCAGCACATAATACTACAATGTACATAACTTTGCATTTCTATTTCTACATTACTTTGCTTTTATATTTCACCAAAGAGTGTTCGTTTTCTTTATGACAAGGATTTGAGCTCCTTTAAACAGAACGAAATAAAAAATCAGACGTATTAATGCAGCATTCTTATCATATAGTGTAAACAATTGTAGAAGCTTATGCATACTATAAACGCTGTTAAAAAACACTTTACATTCGAATTTGTTAAACACCTTCTAAATACAACCCACCGTGTTAAGGTTCTTTGCTATGGACACATTTAGAAACGACGTGAGGTACTGGGACGTAACTGGAAGGACGTAGAATGCCATACCATTTGGAATCCTGGGAAGGATACATCCGCCAGATGTAAGTTTTTGTCGTCTAACATTGTCGTCTGTTTTCGACACCAGGGAAATATTTTTTTCTTCTTTATTTCATAATAGACGAGCATTAAATATGTAAGGCGAGGCAAGAAGCTTACGTCATATTTAAAAAAAAGGAGTACACAAAAGACCTACTGCACACATGGTGTTGTTACAAATTAGCTCTGAACTCTCATTGGCCAACCATTAGAGCATTTGTGCCAGTGGCCTACGTGATCGATGCTGCATTACGGTAAACACATACGCACTGCACACATGCACTTTCTATTTACATCTGGTGCACTGCCTGCCCAAGCACTAGGAAGTCCTGAGGCTGAGGAGCAGCGAAAAGTTTGAGATTCTGCGTTGAAGATGCACGGGGGTAGGTCACATTCCCTAACACATACCGCATCACTCACTGTAGTGGGGGGGCCTGGGCCGTTGTTCTTTTTCATACCGATAGCTGCGTTTCTGTGGTGCATTCGAAGGGTGCATTGTTCGCAGCAATCTTATTATCGGTCGTCGTCAGTCGGTCTCGATGGCGTTGGATTTGGCAGGCCTTACGGATTTTTTTTGGTCTTTGTTTTCGCATCCTCTAACTAACCAAACCCCCCCCCCCCCCACCCCCTCAGGGGCCACGAACAAGAAATCGGAGAGTGCACCGTTCTTCGGTGGATCAGCAGAAGTTGTTCGTCCAAACCGACTCCTTTCCCTCAAAACCCCCTTCAAACGATGGTGTTTTTTGGGGTAATTGAGCTGCAAGTGTCGCTGAATCAACACAGGAAGCATGTGTAAGTTGAGCTTACCGACCCGTTCGCAAGTCATTCGTCAATCTGAAAACACGCAGGTTATTTAAGACAAGGCGAAATAAAAAACGAAAACCACCAAAGGGAAAGGGACAACGAAGCACAGGAGCGGGGTCCGGGTGTGTGGGGTAAGCGAATAAATTGGCAACTTTAGCTGTTTTGCTTGAAGTTTTCGGGTGTTTTTCCCTTCCCTCCCCATTTAATTCCGCCCTCTTGTATCCCCATCAAGTGGCCAATATCGGGAGACATCACGGCGAGGTTGGTTGGGATTTTTTTCTTTATTTTTTCATCCAAGCATTTCCTGCGTTTTTTTGCATGTGTGTGTGTGTGTGTGATTTCACAAGTGCATTTTGCGTGCACGATCGTGCCTATTTTTAGGGCCATCGGTAATGCTAGGGGGCGGTGAACACACCCACGACGTTGTGCAGTGTTGTTGGTACCGGAAGAAGGCAGGTAGTGGACCCGGGGAGTTATCTAGGATTCTACATAGGAACGATCATGTCACGCGATGTGCTGCTGGCCGTTTTTTTGTGTGTGTTTTCTTTTTTTGTTTCGGGAGTGCAATGCAAGTGATTCGCGCTGTGCACCTGCACCGGGTGACAAAGGAATGTCGTGACCGCATCCTACACAGCCGGTGAGTGTACGTGCCTGCACACGCACGGTTGCACGGTTGCGATTAGTCACCTGATCATGGTGTGTGCACCATTTGCACCCGGAAGACCCGACCGGCCGGTGGCCTACAGAGAGTTCTTGGTAAAGGAGTGTAAAAATAGCGAAGATTAGTGTTTGCCAATGCAAGGAAAACGCGGCCAGGATGGGACCGTAACGGAAGAGGTAGTGCAGTGGAATCACGTTTGATAAGGCCACAACACTAGTCACCGTCAAGTGCACGCTACTATAAAAGGAAAAGTTGTGCATTTACGGTTGAAAGAGCACAGGTGTACAGGGGAAGCCTGTCCGGCTGAGAGTAAGGTAAACAACATTGACGGACTGTCTGGACATGTTCTAGAGCGTTGACTAAGTCTGAAGCTTGTTTACTCCTTTTCATGTATGCGATATCAAACCGGTGTCTCGATAGATTTTTGTTGACCATATTTCACCTTATTGTTTCATTAAATCCAACCCAGATACCAAACCATACACAGTGAGTTCCCTAAAGTGAAATATTTGAGCCCAAATCTCTTGGCCAATTTTACTGGACACCTTTGACAGTAAAAGTTATAGAAGTTTGGAGTTGGAATTCATCACAATGCTGGTAACCTATGGATTGTTAACCACTTATGTTCAAAAATAGTACTCCTTAGGAATATTCAATACTTTTGAATGAGCTACAATACTGCCAAGTCTTCATTATGCTCATTTTCTAGCTTTGTACCATTACTTTTGGGACTTCTGGATAGAGTGTTTTGTAGTTGGTGGTTCAAAACATGGCCGAAATGGCCATTCAGAATACCATTTATGGATTATTTGATAGGTATGCTGTGGCTTGATACAATAAGAATTCCGACTACTATGAAAAATTGGCAGTAAACAGAGTATCTTACCTATTGGGAGAAACTTAATATTGTCTTTATGACTGACTACATTGAACTCCTAAACTATAGGGTTACTCCTACGTGATCTTCATCTCCTAGGCCTTCGCAAAAGTTCCCCATGAAGTTAAGGCCCTTGATTTGGGCTAGCAAAGTCTTCATCATCCATACTCAATCAATGTTTGTGAACCTCTGATCCTTTAGAATTGATTCGTATCGCTTCTCTAATTAGATATTCTATATTACTGTCGCTTTTTCAGAAGCAAATCATATTAAAAGACGTCCAGTCAGCCAAAGAAACTCGATCTCTATCACTTTTCTTATGACCTCATCGACACTTTATACGTTTGAAGGTCTGCCGTACGAAGAGCGTAGCAGATATGATATTTGAAATAGATTAACCAAACTCTTCAGGTTCCGTAGTAGACATCCCAACAACGGAACATAAATTATTGCCGACACTGACGACTCCGGGTAAACAGTTTGACATTTATAAAGCGATCAACAGCGATCGCAGCGTGCTGCGAGAGGTTTGGGCGTGCAACGGACGTTTACCAAAAAGCAAAGAACCATGAAGCTCGATCAATCGATCCTTCGAAAACGATAAACAGAGCGGGTCAGCAAAGTAAGAAATAAACAGCAAGACCGAACCTGCGATCACGGCGAGGGACGAGGACGCTGGATCCCGGTGGCCGAAATTGCGAACGCACGCAACGGCAAGCAGGCAGTTTTAACGGCCTATAAATCAAACGCACGGGAAATTAAAAATAGTCTACCCAATCGCACGGTCGCCCAGGGGAAGGAGGGAGGGTCTCCGAGGAGACCGTGACGGGAAAAGAATCGTACCACCGGCAAACACAGCGAACCACGTCCAAAGTCACGAATGCATTTCAATGTCAAGCAAAGCTGGATGAAGGAACGAAAGGAGCAATAATAATTTTTAAATTCACCATTTCGAATCCACCCGAATATATTTTCGGTTTCTTTTTCCCCCTGCTCCGGTCAGCTTGTTTTGGTTTGACTTGCTTCGAATAGGAGCAGATCCACTCCTTGTGAACATACTCGAATCGCAACCAAACAACAGAAACGAAAGCATTCAAGAAGCGCGAAGCATTGGCATTGCGTATACGAAACCGTGGTGCGACATTGGTTTTGCCCTAAAATAAAACCAAAGAGTCGAGAGATCACCGCTAGAGGAATGATCACCGTCTTTTGCTGGCGAAAACACAGATCACGAACGAACTTGCATCCCACTCCCAATAAAGAGAAACACAAAAATAACATAAAACCCAGCATGGTTTATGCTGTCGGGGAAACGATCGAGCAGGAAAGAAGCAGCTCTCCATTCGTTGTTTATCGTGTTAGGTATGGGCCCTTTTTTCGGTTTCGCCTGCCGCAACACAACCCTACACCCTACCGATCAAGTGTGTTTTTTCTTGTTTGTTTCCTTCCTTGTTTATTAATGGTCTACCGTGGGGATGCGACTTCTGCCCACGGATATTCTCGATTCGATACAATGTTGCCCGTGGCCGTATATATATACGCTCGTTGGCAGTCGCGCGAATCCGGGAAAGATCCGTACGATAAAACGGACCGGAGGGGCCCTTTAAATTTGTTGTTGTGTTTTGTTTTTATGTGCTTCACCGTTTTATATACGACAAACAAATTCAAGGTCTTCGCCGAATTAACCCAGGCGAACGATGCGACATACTACACGGTGGATATTGGAGATGTTGAAAGAAGTTAGCGGTTGTCGTTGATCTCCAAATGGTAAACTTCAGTTGCTTCGTACCTTGCAAGTATGCATCTTCTCTCCACACTAATTTGTAGGTTGTTGTCAGCTAGAGATCGGTTTATTTTTCGTTTGTTAC
This sequence comes from Anopheles sinensis, assembly GCA_000441895.2. Taxonomy (NCBI): domain Eukaryota; kingdom Metazoa; phylum Arthropoda; class Insecta; order Diptera; family Culicidae; genus Anopheles; species Anopheles sinensis. Next base: position 201,899 of record KE525007.1, read on the forward strand.
TTTGGAGTTAAAGGGTCTCCTTTCTTATGGAAGCGTTCAAGGTTTCGAGCGATCTCCTACGGTGGTGATCACTGGAGATCATCGTAGTGTACTTTTGTGGCCCGGCAGTCTGACCGGCCTGATTGGATGATGATTTATTGGAACCACTTGGAGTTTGGTAAAACTGAATTAAAGCATCAACATTGTTTGGATCTCGAAAAACATCGCTCGCGGAATAAAGCCGTTTTTGGGTGATGACAGACGTCTGAGGATGATGATGGTTTACTTCGAAGGGTCCGCACCGACTCGGTTCGGTAAAACTGGGTAGTTGTAAGACTTCATCAACTTTTCGACAACCGATTCGGGGCGGAATCTTTGACCAAACCCCCTCCCCGTAGTCGTAAAGCTCGGGACAAGTGGACGAAGTCTTACAGATGTTGGGTTCGTGCTGTCAAATCAAGTCCAAGGGCAGGTCGGTGATGATGATGATTGTCGTCAATTCTGTTGGTTGTCTCGAAGGGTCCAAGAGAACAGTGAAAATAGGTACGGGAGGGAATGGTGGGACCCTTCAGGTCATAAATTAGCATTACATTGACAACCCCTACCACTCCTCAACCCCTACTCTCCCCTTTCCAAATGCACGTAAATCATCGTGTTGCTCGGTGGTAGCAAGCTGTTAATAGGACATTAATCATCATCTAGTGGCGTGTGCGTTCTACTGCCTGTGTCTATGTTCGTTTAGAGAACCGATCACCGCCGTCCACCGTAAGGGATACGGTTGTTGTCACCAAACATTGGTAATCCAATGTCCGGTCGCTGGTCCCGGTCAAGGGTACAAAGTCGTTACTCCTTCGGTTCAGCGATCGCACATCCAGTGCCGGACGATGACGAAGTGCCTATGGCTAGGAAGGAAGTTCCTAGCTTTGCTTTGGTTAGATATTATGCAGATCCGTCGCACTGCTTCGGGCTCCACAAAGCTGTACGCCGGTGATTGTCTACCGGGTGAGCTAAAGTTGATAGGAAACGCGACGATAGGAAACTGATTAGTCATAGTAGTGAACGGGTTCACTGCTAAGCACGAGCTTAGTTCCAGCTGTGTGTTGACCCTGGCTCCTTCCTTTGGAGCACCTTAGAAGACACCCTGAAGTGGAGCAGTTACGTTCACAAACAACAGCTGTGCTTCCGTTAGGATTTCTAACCCTCCCATTGTGCATTGAAAAACATGTTTCGTAATGATTTTTATGAGTTTGATTTCCGTCACGACAACAAATTTGTATTCCTTAACTAAACGTACCGATAACTTGATCTCGAGTCCAATAAAAACGTCAGTGGCAGGCGAAGGGCCATCTCTAGAGCACCTTTGGGGGCAAAACCTTTGATGTTGCCCCAAACAGCTTCCGAGCCGCTTAACCTCGCGGATTTGTAACCAGGAATTTGTAAACAAAGTGTTTATCGAGCGCGTCAACATGTGACTAACACACGCCCTAAAAATAGACGTACTTTTACGACTCTAATTCTACAAAACGCGCGCCCACAAGCACACACAAACACGCACACGAACTCGACGATTTTAAGATGGCAATCCGCATGCAACGCGCGGTGGTTGTCATTAATCGCACCCGTTTTACTGCAGCCAATTAAGCCGGACTCGGACGCTACTCTGTCTGAAGGGGCCCGCAGGTCTGCTGATCGACAGCGCGTTGAAATAGATGTCACCGGGTGCCGGTGGTGGCCGTCACACTTTCGGCTTCCCGATTCCACCAGGACACGACAGTTGTCCCTTTTATTGCATCATAAAAGTGGAACGTGGTGACGGTTTATAGGATGCCAGGAAAGGTGTCGTGATAGAATAGAGAGAGAGAGAGAGAAGGAGAGATGCGCCCGTACTTAACGATCAGCTTAATGGACCCGATGGTCAGGAATTTGAACGGTCAGCAGGGTGGAATGTGCACATGCAATTCTTAGTGCACCGGTAGTACTAAAAGCCGGCATGCACTCACGAGCTGCTAGGAAAAAAGAAGCTGATGCAACTGAAACGATTCCACCCTCATCTCGAGAGAAATCCCTCGTCCCGTTCGGATATTTGGCTTTGATTCAGAAGAATCCCATAGAAGACGTCGACCATCACGTTTGTATTCCCCTGGAAGATGGGAACTAACTGAACAAATCACGTTCACCGTAAACAAGGGACAGTTTTATTTATACTGTTGGTATTTAGTGGGTTCGGATTATTTATAATGCCGCACCTATTGGTTGTTTGTTATGGTGCGGTCTCTCATGAGGCGTTGTAAGGGCGCGCTCGTTGTTCGCCGTACGGCACGCCGCACCGCACGCCGCACCGCAATCGAATCGCAATGGTGCTCGTTGTTCGCCGCAGCGGCGATGCGATTTCAACTGTCAAACTAGTTGAAATACGACCGTTGAATGCAAGTGTCCATATTTTTCGAGAGTGAAATAATTAATGAATGAGTTTTTCTTCGTCGTCTCGCATCACAGTATCAACATAGAACACACAGTATCTAAGTATCAACACAGAACACAATATCATCACAATATCAACACACATCTGACTATCCGGCTACCGGTAGAACCGGTTGAACCGAACCGGTTGCGACGGTGCGGCAAAATCAACGCAGTTGATTTTGCCGCACAAGGTAGCCAACATAACGGCGTCGAAAAAACAAAATCCCATACAATTTTTGACAATACGATGCGGTGCGGCGTGCGGTGCGGCGAACAACGAGCGCCGCCTAAGCGATCGGTAATGAGTGATTACGGTTGTTTTTATTTTCCCTTCGGCCAACGGATGACGGACATTGCCCACGAATGGCCTCTACGATGCCAACAAGGCATAACAGCATCCGACTCATTGTTATCTGTTAAGAAGATCCGGAGCTTTGCCGCCTCCTGGGAAGATCTTGGAATCCCAGGATTGTAGATGGTTTCCCTTCGTTGACGTTGGAGTGTTTGTTTCGGTTGATTGTAAACAAATCTTGGATGCATTCCAAGCCTCATGCAGCATGTCGTAATGTGTTCTAGCGATTACATAATACACCTCCACAAGAGGATCTCCGGGAGATTTTATAAACCATGGGACTACTAAAAAGGACCACACTTAGGCGATGATACTGACAAATTTGACAAACGGTCGGCGTCGGCAACAGCTTTGCTCGGGAAAACTCGACGATACAGTAGGACCACCACGAACGGGAGCGATTGTCTCATTTGTCGGATTGTTTGTAAAAACCTTCTCCTCTGGGGGTGTCTGGATGTCGAGATTATGATACGCCAGTGGGCCGTGTAATGATCGATTGTTTGTCAGCCGGCTTGTAATACTAAACCGTAGGCACCTCATGGGTCTATATGTTCGACGGATCGGACAGAGTTGATAAGATAGCCGGGACGTCTCAGTGTTTGCTCCTGCGACATCAACTGCGCCTCGGAAAGGTACACACTCACAAGACCTCCACGGTTCCTTCCGTTGGAGCGTTGGGACCAGTGCTGCAGCTTTTGTTGCACTTTGTTTGGTCCGCTGTGGGAGGCAGATCCGTTGGGTGATGATGACGCTGGGTGTGGAGGTTGACCGATGAGTTCATTCGGCCGGGACAAAGGAATAGCGCCGTGGTTCGAATCCGGTGGCGCCAGTCGGTCAGTCGCACTTTGTTTTGTCTTAACGAGCAGACGATGATTTGGAGCAGGAGGAGGACTTTTTTGCGTATATCACTCCCTCCGCAATCTAGGCCACCCGTTGGGGTCGGTGTCTTGGCGCAATTGTTGTGCCCCAAATTGTAAGTGCACCAAGTGCAGACGCACATGTCGATCGATGTCGCAGATGCAAGTTGGCCTCCGGTAAGGCCGTTGCATCCATCCGAAACGCAGCGATGGAGTGATAAAACACATGTGTGACCCGAAACTCGCTCTAACATCGATGACGACGCCGGTTCCACAGTGGGAGCCGTCGACAAATGTGCGGGTTTGTCATTTGGGCCGAAGCCTCATTGTGCAAGGTCGCTATTTTTCATTTTTATTTCTTCTGCACTTTTTCTTGGTGTCCATTTTCACGCAGCTCGCCGTTGCTGCTGGTAAGCTGATATAATTTATAGAGTTTTCGCAGCTCTCCAGCAAGTGTAGTAGCGCGAGCTAAATTAATTTGCACCATTTGACACTGATGCCAACTGGTTGGAAAGGCTAACTTGTACCGATTAACAAGTATCAGTTCTGCTTCGTTTTGGCCAAGTTCTAATAGGGATCAAGCATGCCTTCTGAATTTACGCCCCGTCGAGGCTCACTTGGTTCGGTGCATTTGCAGCTAGATGCAACATTTTTCGATGCTAAAATAATTCCAATGCTAACCTTTGTTTATTCATCAAGTTGCGACCTATTTTATACACAGTAAAATTAAAGTATGCCGAATCTTTTACAGCGACAGTTTAAGCCCACATTTATTTCATTTGTCATTTAAAAATATTTTCTTTCATAAAAACTTGTTTATCTACAGTTTCACTGGTTGAGGATGGTTAGTTACGTTTTCGGTTGGTTGATTATTTATCAAAGACACCCATTCTCAACCGGTTGGCCAACTTTCTTATCTGATTGCATTATTTATGATTTCGGCACTTCTTATCAAATGACATTATCCAGTTACGCTTTCTAGAGCGGAGAATTACTTTTCAAAAACATTTTAATTTATGTTTACATATAGTTTACCAGCCCCTTAAAGGAAATTGTGATTATTCCTAAATTACGCGACTGAAATGCTGATAACATGCGCCGGGGGAAAAGAAATAAAAAAGTATTTTTCACTGGCGTATTAATAAACGGAACGCGAACGGGCGCACACGACACTGTTCAAAGATGGCCGCACTGTGCGCCGACACCAATACCATCGACGGCACGAACGCACCGCTACGACGGTGAAGATCGCGGTTCGGCAACACACAAGTGTGCCCGCGGACCCCGCGGGAACATTTATTGTCTTTAAATAAACAATGAAATGTGCCCGTTTTATCAGTTTCGACGGTGGACGTTCCGGTCGGTTCGGTGCAAAACAAGAAGAAGCAATAATACAAATGGCGTGCGCACGGGTAAAAATCGAACACGAAAACATCGCTACCGCCGGTGGACCGTCGACGGTTTGGGTGGCTTGAGAAGTGATAGTGGCGCACACCACGCAGCGGATGATTCGCGAAGAAATCTTGACGCTCGCGTGCCAGCAGGGATGGCTTGTGTGCGTGTGCCCGTGGGGGTACGGACGCAAGATGTTCACGCGCTGATCCCGTGGTCTCTAAAAAGGCACACGGTTGGATGTGCGCGCTCATGGGCCGTGTGCACAAGAAGTGTGCGCTGGCACCGTGGGGCAAAAACAGATAAAACGGGAAAAAGAAAGAACCCGATGGCAAAACAACAATTTTAAAACGCCTTCCGTTCGTATGGGTATTGTTGCAGACGGCGTGTTATCACTCAACTAGAGACAACAATTAATACTTCGACCGAGGATCTACGATATGGCCAGTAAGAGTGGCTCTTCAGACGTTACGGAAGAGGACTAACATTGTTTCCGCGTTAAAAAACACGTGGGCCTTCAAAACAACAATATATCAAGTCGAATAGGAGTTTCTTTTACCTTTTTATAACCAGCCGTGCTTCACCAATTATGATACTTTACATGTTGCTATAACGATTTATTTCAGTTGAACCATTGTTATCCTAACTCCTTGTATGGAAGTAGTCACCATTTTCACTGCGGACAATGGATGTGAAAAGCGTACAAAATAAAACCAAAAACCAAACGTGCAAAAACTGTCTGCCAACTGTTGAGAAGGTTAACAAAAAAATGAAATAAAACACACATGTTAGCTGCACGACAAACTTATAAGCTTAGCAAACAGAGTCGCCATTGATAAGAGCGAGGGCTTTATTTATTTATTTGTTTACTGTGCCCCAGACTGAACGGTTCCTCGTCGAACACGCGGTCATCGGATGCACCATAGGCACGTTGCCGAAATTCGCGCGGTGTTTTTTTACCATTCCCCCACCATGTGTATGTTTATTTGTGTAATTTCGTTACTTTTCTAACATCTGATCGTGAATTTTCTTCCCGTTTCAGCTGTTGTATGTTTTATGTCTTTTTTATCAAAGCTTTCTTTATTTATTTTATTTTCTTTTTTATAACAAGACATTAAAATTAGCTTCGATTTAGCTTCTCCATAAACACGAAGCTTTAGGGAGGATTGGATGTTTATCTTCTTAGTACTTAATTTGTTGATAATTTGGTATCAAATGAGATTGAGATTGTTTCGTAATTTTCTTTGCAATTTATACTACCAAATTTCATTTAACATTTGACTAACGCTTTCCATTACTCATATTGTTTGTCCGATTGCTCACAATTTTCCTATATTCTTATCAAGTAATCGGATGTCTTACGAATTGTCTTTTAATCTTTCGAACTGAAATCCGTAGGAAAGTTACCCACCACGGTCCGAAACGACGCAAAACTTTCCTGATCCGTATTTTTCCATTCCCCTTTGACTGATAAAGTCCGCCCGGAGCGCATCATGGTCGACCAGAGTTCTGCCCACCAAGCACAACACCCGGATTGCGCTGCTGCGCTATGATCGCTATGATGATCATATTTTTTCCCATCATTCCCCTGGTCGTGCGAAAGTGCGTCCCATATCGACCGAGCGCCTCGTGGGTGCAATCAAACTAGGCCAACGGTGGGTAGCGGCCGCCCAAAGGGCACCATCGGGGCCGGGGACTACGATGCTGCGATGCTACTGCGCACATTCTGATGTTTGCATTGGGCTCCGTTATCGGCTCTCGCTTAGAGCTGCGGGCTTGTTCGTTCTAGCCGAATTTTGAACGGCGATAACTGGTGGTTGATAATGCGCCTAGGAGTACGCTTGATAATTTGGCTTTGAACAGCATGTTTGGAGGATGATTAGGAGGAGTGCACATGCAGCCGTGTCAAGCGCGTGCCCTTTTGAATTCCGTATCGACAGTTGAAGCTTCCATCCAGCAGGATGTTGTCAAAGTATACCGAAAAAGTGTTGGCGATTGTGAATGATCCACAAACCGTTTATTTTACCTCCAGTATTATTAATAGCATTATGAGTTATTCTTATTTGGTCTTGCTTATATCGGTCTAGTACACTGCGTACCAAAATTATAGCCTCGCCTAGTTTTCTAGTCCATATGGACAATAGGATCGTTTAAAAAAAATACACAGTTATTTGTGAACATAATGAAATACTTTCTAGCAGAATTTTTGGGGAAAACAAAAAAGCAAAACCTTTGGCACCAAAAAACTGAAAACAGTGGTGTCCCAAAATGATAGCCTCACTTAAAGTGGATGAAAATTAGATGATTTTGTAATCAGTGGATCCTTTATGGATTTAAATCTTGTAAAATTCTTAAAAACATAACGTCCGTTATTATTAATGCTCCTGTATGGTCTCGTACTGTCCTCTATCTCCATTAATCTGTCGAATTCCCCATACATTTTATATTGGTTTGAGATCTGGAAAAATGGTTTGACAATACATTGATTTGATACCCGATCGTGCTAGGTAAGTTCTTGTTCCTCGCTTGGGTACACGGTAGCATATTCTTGCTGACAAGAGAGCTGTTGATTGTGTC
>KE525007.1:209538-243031 GCA_000441895.2 Anopheles sinensis
GGATTCAAATTATTGTCCAGGATGCAGATGAACATGTTGCGGTTCGTGCGTAGTGATACAATCACCAAATCACTCTTTTCTCCGAAATCTGAAAAATCGTGGTTGCTACAAGCTTCCTGCACTATATTTGGAGTTTAAAACCCGGACAATGTTACAAACTGACAACTTACGTATATCCACTCATTCTTGTTCGTCATATGCTCTGTATCGAAACCCAATCTAGCGGTTTGAGTGCTGGAATCTTCTTCATGGGGTCTTTAGACTACATCAGATGTGTCAAACTCATTTCATTAGCGGGCCCCATTTATACGTTTCCGATGATTCGCGGGCCGCATCCGAGTAGAAAACCAACTTGGTTCAGCAAAAATCGTTTTAAAAAAGTACAAAATTTCACTTCCTATATATTTTATTTACTTCTACAGTTTGCAAACATTACGTACTCAGATGATTTTAAAATATATTCGATGTTTTGGTAGTCAATTCTTACAATAAAAAAATAATAAATAAAAAATCGATCTCAATAAATTCTCATGGGCCGCATTCAAAGTCTAAAAGGGCCGAATGCGGCCCGCGGGCCGCCAGTTTGACATACCTGGACTACATGAAGAAGAAACTTCTTCATGGGGCTAGTTGTTTTCCGCAACCCACATTCACAGTAAATTTCAAATTTAACGAAGAAAAACTACAAATTACTTATGCTAACTGATGCAATCATTTGAATTGGCATATGAATGAAAAAACTAGGTGAGGCTTTCATTTTGGTACGCAGTGTATAACAACACCGTGTTTATTCTCTAGCCATCAGCTTTCGTCAAGAAACTTTACAAACAATGTTTGAACTAAAAAACATTTTAAGATACAACTGAAACTATGCTAGATTAGCTGAACTAAGCTACATTACCACACAATTACACTCTAATCTTTTAATTTTGTCTGATTATGGAATCCGTTATTATGTGTTGTAGTAATTGCTGATTGCAAAGCGAAAAATTTAATTATTTCTATATTTGTTTCCTACGCCCCAAAGCATTCTAGAAAGCATTTGCGTGTGGCCTCTGGTAGCATTATTATGAACAGTATTTTTTTTAGCCTACGTTTTACCTCATGCTACGGAAATGCTTACTTATTGGTTGCTTGATCAGTTAAAATAAATAAATCACGCTTTGTGTCGCAGAACCATTCCATTTTTCCGGGGTGCGTTCATTTGTTTCTCAAGGCTACGAGTGAAAAAGTTCTCTGCCGAAGGAAAACTACGTCACCAAACAAATCGCTCGGTAACCCCTCGCAGTCCGGGGCCACCGAAGGTGCTCGAACTAACGAACCGCAACCTGGTTGTGGCCAATCCGGTGGATTTTGGCACCCCGTGGGGCGATTTGAGGTTGGCCCTTTGACCGGAAAGGTATGTGGGGGAGGGGGTGAGAGGGGAAACCTAAAACAAAACTGAACCCCACCATAGGGGGCTTTGATGCGTCATTCCGTCGTTCAACCCACTGCGTGTAATTATCATTTACATAGCGCTACGGGAAGGGTGGCAAGGGTGCGTTTGACATTTATGTTTCGGTTTTGATGAAAAATATTTGCCATCAGTTGCAGCAGGGCCGAAAATCAAACGACATCGAAGGGCCTCACGTGTCATTCGAATCGGGACCAGGAGCGGTTGCGTTACGAAACAGGTTTCCCGAAGGATTGGAGGGTAGCTGGTCCCGATTCCGTACACCACACACAGGCACAACACGCTGCGGTACGCAATACGCACGCCATTTCCCGGATGTTCGTGGATACGGAAGAGGCGGAAACGGTGGGTCAGTTTTTGGTGTTTGCGTACGAAACAGTATCCAAACGCACTGGCACACACAAACACCAGCAAATTCGGGATTCGGGAATACCGCGGGAGCACGAATTGAGCGTGAATTTTGGGGAGAGATTCCTCGAGCTCGGTATAGTCCTGTAGGTTCCGCTCAGGAGTCAGGGAAGGCGCAACCCTAGTGTCTCTTCTTACCACTCCTTTTTTCTTCTTCCCGCTGCTGCCGTTGGTCCTGAAAACACACAAAAAATGCTGGATGGTATCTCTTTTCCATTTAAAGAGCCCTCCCCGGATTGTGCCTGGACGCGTGAAAGTGTCCTTGAAATGTGATTGAAGGATAAAGTACCGTTCTTCTTTGTTCGGCATGGCACTTCTTTGTTGCTGAATCTAGGCGAGTGTCAGAACCATTACCATCATTTTAGTTCCCCTTTTTTCTTCCATGCCTAATACCCTTCCCTAACGGCAGAGGAACGCTTCCAATGATGTCCCAGATGTCCTTGCAACTTTGTTGCGTATATGACGTAAGAATGTGATGCGATTTTAGTTAGGAATCGGTGCGATTTTAGTTAGGAAAAAAACATATTCTACGCAGCATTTTCCTAGCATATGGCTGTTAGGGAAAACGGGGTAAGGATGGAAATATAAATGTCAATCATTTGCACCGAACAAGCAACACCATTATCCCAAAGATCTATCTTTCCGAAATCATCTCCCAGCGAAACAAATGGTACACAATAATGTACGAAACTGTATGTTTAATTATGAGGCTTGATTTGTTAATTTCCGCTTCTGCAGTCCAGGCCGATATCAAAATATACCATTCACAAAAAAACATACGTCGTAGTAACGCACGTAACAGCGTTCCATCGCACGCAATGTGTGCCTCCCAGGGACTGCGTAAAACTTCGTGCCACTTGGTCGTTAGAACTCTCTGGGCCGACGATAGTAGAATAGAAATTTGAGCTCATGATGAAATACCTTTCTTTTCCACTCTTCAGCCCTTCCTTCCTCGCGGTATTCCCCCCCCACCGGGGTAATAGAATGCTACGCAAAAGCAGGAAACCGCATAGGTATCCATAGTTACTCGAAGGTCGCACTCGTCGAAACCGAAACCGGAAATCACGCAATTTGGGGTGCTACGTATTTTGTCGGCTTCTTGGCCGATTTTTCACGTATTGTTTTTCTCCTTCCTTCCACCTGCTTTACTCCTATTTTCATTCCCCATTTCCCCCCCTTCGTGAAGCTTGCGTGTAAGTGCACAAGTCCTTCCCGCTTGGTATGAATGGGAACGAGCGTAATTTGGTTTCATTGATTTCCACTACATTTTCGGTGCGTGAACACAAACACAAATAGGATAGCTTAAAATGTAGGGGAAAAAAAGACCGAACCGACCAACCCCACGCGAAACAACGAAAATGTGGTTGGGCAAGGTTAGGCAGTGTGAAGTCATTAATTCCGTGTCCCTGTTTCAGCAAACCCGCTACCTCCGGTTAGTCGTCCGGAAAGTCCTTCGAAGGAGTGTGGACTGTGTAAGTTTTAAGGGGACTATTATGTTGGAATTTCTCCATTCTCTCCAGGCGTTAAACAAGCACAAAAAAAGCGGGCAACAAAATAACACCCTTAAATATATTCTAATATTTCCCTCGCTCCATCTCATCAGCTCCTCTGCGTATCCGTAATTGGATACGATTTGATATTTTATCTTCGTTCGCTCGTTTGCACCCCGTCCCCCATTAGAAAGGATGCCCACGGCTAACCTCCATCCAGTGCGTGGCTCCGGAAATCTAAACCCCAATGTCACCTCTCATACTACCACCACAGGACTACGACAACAACGACAGGACAACTCGCTACGCACAGTGTTTTACGTTCGCTTCCTTGTTTGGCCGCCAGCTCGGGGCTAATCCAATCGTACGTAATCCTTACACGTACACGCACATTTACAACTCGCGCTCCTTCGTGCGTGCTTTGGCACGTGAAAGCACCTGCCATCCTGTGTGGTAGTGATCGAGGAAACGCAATTGCTGTAATTCAACAGTGGCCAGTGAACCACACTCGGGTGACAATTTTACTATTGTCTGTGGTATATATAGCGAGGCAGGATGGTGACCCCCAGTGTGTGTGTGTGTGTGTGTGTATGTGTGTGTTTGTGGGGCGAGTAATGTTTAAAAGTAAATATTTCCCAACCAGCAGCTAAGTTGACCAACTGTTTGTATAAAGAAATGATTATGAAAATCGTAATTAAAGCCTTTTTTGGATGGAAAGTTATTAATTTTAACCCCTTTTTTTAACATTTAGGTTTACATGAAGGTTAATGACGCCATGAATATTTATTTCATTTTCTTTAACACATATGTTCAACCTTGAACTACTGACTTTTGATTATATAATTTTTGTAGTAGAACGTCGCTAACCTAATATTGTCCTGTATTCACATTTAAATTTTGTGCCTCAAAATTGATCGAAAACTCGTTTTTTTCGCAAATTCGCCAACCCGATTTACAACATAACAATTCGTTAATCTACGCCGTGCGACTATTGCACCACTGAGCATGATGAGGATGATCCGGTTTAGGAATCTTCTCGTGGTGTTTCTTCATGGGAGTAAACAACATTTCTTCGCATGACCTCGATTCGTCTTATCAGGGGGCCTAACTGCGCTTACCTTACCATCCCTGATTCTCTCTTTCCCCTTCCTACACGTTGCCGCTGCCTTTTTCAATCCTCTATCTAGTGCAAAATCCTGCTACTACTGCTCTTGCGATCGCTAGTATTTTATTCCACCAAACGCATCCCTTTTTTCCTAACCATGACATGTTGTTGTTTCTTTGATATGTTTAAGGGTTGGTTTTATTATTCGGTTCATCGCTTCAACCGGCAAAGCATTCTGCCCCTCCCCCTACCCCTTTTTCATATAAAATCCCTTCAATCGTTTTTTTGTTTTGTTTTCAGCTTTTGCTTTCATCATTCTGCCTTTGTTAAGCCGTGTAGGAATCATATGGTGGCGAACTGATGCTGCCATTGCCTTCGGTGTTGTGGAGCTGTATTTAGTATCACCGTTTCCCCGCACTTCAGCTTTATGTGTCCTCCATCGACCACCCCACACCATCATAACCACCCACTCAGCTTGATCTCGAGCTCTCGTGAAGTGACTGTGTGTGTGTGTGTGTATGAGTATGCTCGCATTGTGCTGGCCGGTTGTTCAAAATCATCGTATCGCCCGATGTCGCGCTGTTGTTGGTTGCCTTCATAAAGTCTTTCGAAACTCAATTCGATCTCAAAATAATAAAATCAAAGATATATTTTTAAAATCATTTTCAGTATTTGATTTTTTTAATTGAGTTATTTTTCTGATAGTTTTGCAATCTGTATCACAGTTGAAGATATTGTTGTTTGAAAATATAGCTAATCGTTATGAAAACGAAAAGACGATCCGCAAAGTTAAAGTCCGACCGAAAAAGACTCTGTTTTTTACGAGCCTTTGTCTCCGCGGGGCAACCGACCGGCATGCATCGCGCCCCGCGAGAGTGAGCGAGAGTGGTGTTTGTGTCGTTTTCGATTCGCGGTACTAAGATCGCACTTGCACTAACGAGAACCACGGCGCACAGTGGGATAAGAGCTAATTTAAATAGCTATTTAAAATATTTTGATTTTTTTAAATCGTTGCTTACTTATGAATGCTTACATTTCTTTGATCCAGGGTGGGTGAGTTTCTAGGCGGCTTGTAATGTTTGGTAAACCGCTTTCATGCCATCTCCGCGCGAATTTTGTTATATCTAATATTGCAGGACCTTCGTTAAAACTACTATAACCTCAGTTTTTTTCTTCCATTATTTTCAGAAACCATATCGGTATCATAGACAGCATTTAGTTGTTAATAAAGGAAGCGAAGTACAGAAAAGTTTAAAATTCCATGGCGTTAAGTTGCAACCAGGCGCATGACGTAGGTCATGGTTGGTTATCTATACGAGTCTTGTATTTTGAGTTCGCCTTTTCTGGCATGATTCAATTTTTAAACATCTTTCCCAGTTCGTAGGGTAAGTCCTCCTATAGTGGTGCTGTACCAACAGTGGAGGTAGTGGATTAAAATCCTAGCTCTACGAAGATATAAATACAATAGCGTTATTTGTTCTTGAATGAAATATTCTTCTTGTATTGCTCTTCTACGGAGTGTTCAAACGATAAACCTTGCCACTCCGTAATATATAAAGGCTCCAAAATTCATATTTTCCAAACAGGTTATACTAATATGCTGGATTCCTTAAGAATTTATCAGGAGTGCCATGATTTCCTTAAGGCAGTAAATCACCGCCAAAAGCATCGTTTTATGAGACAAATGAATTGGTCTATGGCCAAAACTATGCAATGATCTATTAGTTATTTGGCCGTTTTGTTTGCATTTTGATTCAAAAATAAATTACAGTCAAAATATATTCCGCATTTTCCAAGTTTTCAAAGTACTACTCCCGCTCTAGGAACACGTTACCACAAGTATAGAAACCATACAACCATTATAGGAACAACCGGCTAGGAAGAAATTAACGCTTTTTTTCTTGTATTTTACATAATAAACCGTAAAAAAATGTTTTTCTGAAGAAGAATGGAGTTTCGATCATAATTGATATAATTTTGTGAAAAATTCTGTAATAGACACTTCAAAATTGCACCATATTGTTAGTAACATGACTAAATACGGCACTATTGGTACAATTACCCTATTAAAAATTATTTGATAATTTTAAACCAACAAAAATTGTATCCAATATTTAGTTAATAATTTTGGTAAAATCAAAAATCTCTACACATTTGTTGTGTTCCTCATAGGTAATAAAATGAAATGCTGCTGGTAGCATTTCCCAAAATACCCACTTTGTACCCCGGTGGTAACCACCGTGCGGCGACACACAGAGGCGAGAGATACATCCGCCGTTCGGTCCGCGGACCGTGCTCAGTTCGACAGATGCCGTCGTCGTGAACGGTCTTGGAAGAAACGACTCGCAGCTACACTCTAGCGCCGACACCAGCGTAGAGCGAGGTTGCCATCAGCAAGCAACGAGTGTTGTGTTAACTAAACGGAAGCAAAGTTAGAAGCAGTTGCAAAACGTGCCACACCGAGTGTTGTGTTTTGGTGCAGTCCCTTACTAGCAAAACGGTACGAGCATGAATTTCAATTCCTAGGGTTCACAAATGTATTTCGCATTGATTTATTGGTAACGAACCAAAACTGGCCCGGTTCCATCAATTGATGGCACCGGAGGGAAACAGGTTTACGGTTTCAGTTCGAGTGCATTTGAGTGCGGTTAGGGAAAAAAGACCAATCGATACACAGTAGTGCAGTGGTCGGAGGAAAAACAGGCGATTATTCCGTACCTTCAGCTAACTTTATCTTAACGGATCGTGAAAATGTTTGAAGTTGTGTGCTAAACAGCTAGAAAAGAAGCGGTTCGAAATACAGCGCGACTTTATTTGTGGACACATTGTCGAATTGATTAACGTATTGTTCTGGTTCGAAAGCCTCTTAAGGTACATTTTTAATGCAGTTTAACGAACAATCGGTGCTAGTGCAGTGTGAACCGTCTTACAGTTGTTTTTTTTCCAACAATCGCGAAAGTAGTGTACGGTGCTATGCGATGTGTATGCACCGATGCGTGTGATCGATGCACGGACGCGGTATTTGTTTTGTGTAACCGTTTTTTTTCCTTCTGCATGTATGCAACTCGACAAACCAACTGAAAACCCCAGCAGGCTACGATAGGATCTGATTTGAACAGGCAAAAAATAGGCTCGTCTTAGCCGCACTACTACCGGGTACTTGTAAGGCAGAAAAGCGAGGCTAACGTGTTCGGTTGCCTAGCACTACCTCACAATTGCCGTCCTAGCTAGCTGTTGCACACTGGGCTTACAGCTTTACCGGGCAAGTCGTCGTCGGGGGGAGGTTTGGTTGCTTTTTTTTGTATTACCATTTATGTTGCATGCACTTTACGATTCGGTTGCACCGAGCTGCAGTAGCTTTCCTGTACCACTTTTCCTTCGGCACTAAACACGTGCAAGCCCGGTGCGGAGGGAAATCGGCTCGAGAAACGGGTTTAGGGGCGTCGTGCGTTTGTGCAGCGGGCGAGAGCTGGTTGAGAAAACGCCGCCTTCACCAACACCATGCATTTATTATTACTGCCGGCATTAGAAGAAGCTGGTTGGCTCTATTGGAGGTGACTATTTTCCGATTCCGATCATTCAGACGCCGGTGCATTTACACCAGGCACGCGCTCGCACACACACACAAACACATGGAAGAACGGGGAATGCACTTAAGGGGAGGAAGAGAAAGGGCTCGGGAACGGTTCATAAGTGTCAAACGGTGCATTGAAAGTGAAACGTGCATTTCCATGTGCGGAGCGTGCTTGGTTTTTTCTTATTCAAATATTTCCTGATTAAATCTTTGCACCTTAAACCATCTCAAATTTGAAGCCCGTGATCAAACTAGTTAAATACGTAACATTCATGGAAAAGGGTAAACACCACCTTCGATATATGAAACCAAACATGAAGAGTTTCGTGCTGTTCAAACCCCTTTAAACTATGTCCAACAGTTTAAAATACCAATCAAACCCACTCATATCGTTTCTGATGATTGGTGAAAAGGGAAAAATTGCATCAGAATTTCTCTTCTGCGCGGAAATGTGTGCACACTCGCAGGAAAAGAGTTTAGTTTTCTCTCCGACCAGGAATGCAAGCAACAAGTGCATACGGTGAGGCAACTTCCGCGAACGGTTGCTGCACTGAAACGGAATGGTTGTTGAAATGTTAGGGAGAGTGTTGCAAAGTGCAGTTGTTTAATATAGTGTATTGCAGGAAATATAATAGAGTTTGTGGTTTTTAAAAACCTGTTTCTTACTACTTTAAAAGAATAATGATATAACAAATAGGGAGATGTTAGACCGTGGATGCACATAAGAACACTTCACCCTGTTATAGATTTTACTGGAATGTGCAATGTGCCACTCGCTTATAAGAACCAAGTGCATTTAGTTTGCACTACTGATATGAGTGTTCTCAAGTAGTCGCTCGGTCGCATCCGTTTTCCGTGTTAATGTAGTTTAACATTTCGATCCGATCAGCCGTTAACGCAAACCGTCCGTTCAGCCGGTCGACAAATTAGGCCGAAGGATACCGTTGCGTTGGAATTCGATTATTACGTTATAATATTCGCTCGGACGAGCTGCCGATCGACGGAACGACACCACGGGCAGGGTGCGTCCCACAGCTGACCATTTCCACGAACGAAGATTGTCGCACACCGACCCTTCCAACCACCGACTCCCCCAGCCATTCAACCACCTCCTTCACATCCGATTTATATATCGAAACACCAGCCCCACCGTTAAACCGGTTTCCATCCGATCCAATCTGGGAAGCAGGAAGGTGGCAGGAAAAACAAGATGGCATAGATTTTCGGTCTCATATTTGGGCGTTTTTATGGTGATTTGGTTAGGCCCCATCCTTTGCCGCTTTCTTCCTGTCGATTATTATTATGGCCTGTTGGTCATCCCGGAGAGGGTTTCGTGTTCGTTCAGCGATCCTTTTTGCTGACTGAAACAAACAACCCATCCGAAGGCTTGAACCGCCGTTTGCCTGCTACATTTCTGCTTGTTCGATGTGTTTACGAACCATGCCCATTCGGTTATCCGATTGGATCAATACGGTAGCTCCTATTGCTTTAAGCAAACCCTATCCGAAATGGCACTGAGTGTTTGGACACAACTTGTTGATCGAAATCAAACGTTCAGCGCGTTTCTCATCGCATCTCGCGAACACGGGCCGCTGTATCGTCGGTGTTGATAAGCGTTTGGTTTCATGGTAGTGGTGATGTTGGAGCACGAAATCTCACACCGATGGTGGAAGATGGTGGGGCCGCGAACCGCGGTTACCCAGATGAGAAGAAGTAGGCAACAAACACGGCCAAGATCGGATAAACAACAACCGGCTTCGGTTCAGCACGCATCCATCGATGGGAAGCTTGCGAGGAGCGAGAAGGAGAAATATGAATACACGGTGACAGACAAGGCGGGGCAACTATGTGTGAGCCGAGTACGGTGGTGCGAACGAGAGTTAACTCTGGCCGGGGAGCTCCGGCCCTTTCCGCGTTCCTTCATCGCCTCGCCCCAGCCTCCGCTCTGCAGCCAACCTTGGGTAGCCCGTCAATCTGTTCTGTGGTCGCCGGTTTGCCTTCGACGACACAGCAGCAGCAGCAGCGACATGGCGATGCGTGAGCGCGACCCACGAAGCTCACGGTGAAACGCATTCGGCAGCTCCGTACGACAAACAAGCCATTTATCTATCACTTTTCTTACCTCTTTGCCACCAGCATCTCACCCACCGTCGGGTAGCGCTTCCCCCACGGGTACCGGTACGCTGAATAGAACCTCATCGGATAGTACCCGCCTCGCATATGCCGGACGAAGTAGGCAAATACGGGGAAAAAATGTCCTTCTGACAGTAAAATCACAAACACTATTCGTACAGTCGAGCCTGGATACGGTAGAGTCCACTAAAACATCCTCGTTACTAGGGATCTGTTGAACACAAAATTTATACAACATGTCAATGTTGTATAAAATATAGAAACATGTCCATTTATAGAAACATGTCCAGTCCAATAATTACATCAATTTTTGTCAACGAGCCAGAACCAAGATTTACGGTTCCGTGGTCCGCTTTAGTAGATCAACGGATGTATCGTAGATAGTGGTTGGGCCGTGTGCTACTGTGCTACCCAACACACACAGCACACTTGTACCACAAACGCACACGGTAAAAAATTGTGGTATCACAATAAAGTGTCATTCCATTGTTTTGGAGGTCCACGACAGCCGAGCGGTAGCGCCGGTTAGAAAATGGGCCCATGACCTCGACGGTGTGGGTTCGATTCCCATCCTAGACCGGACCCTCCCCTGTTGGAGAAGAGTGACTATCCACGTACACAAGGGAAAAAGTCTTGAAAGCCCTTCATGGGCAGGTCGTTACGCCAAGAAGAAGGCCATTGTACCAATAAATAGATTAAACTGTCCGCATGTTCCATGGTATGCAAATTCAATAACTACCATAGTAAAGGAAAAAAGTGTATGAACCGTTCTTTGGAATTTTGAATAGGTGAACAATATTCAAAAACTGCCTAAATAATGCTTATAAATCATGGGTATGTTAGAAATAATGTAAGTGTCTAAATGTATAAGCGATCGCCATAAACACTGTGAACGGAAGAAGAATTGAGTTGCAATTATACAATACAAATATTCTTTTGAGAAAAACGCCACGAAGTTAAAGTTCAAAAAAACAAGTTTTATAAATAAATTAACTTTTAATGACTGATGATTTCTCATAAAGAACACATTTGAAACACTGACTGTAATTGTTTATGGATTATATAAATCAGTATGATAAATCGTTGAATGAAAGTGTAAATGATTAAAGCCATTGTGCTCCAATTTAGTATTTATCAATTCTTGAATCCTTTTGCATACTTTTGGTAATTTTTTGCACCCAGAGTAACAACACTCTGCACACACTTGTTGAATCGAGCACTTTGCACTTACTTTTTGTTCCAAAGACCTGTTCCTGAATCACTGTATGACTGTATGGCACTTTAATGTGCTACCACAAATGCACAGCACAATAAATTGTGTGTGTTACCACAGTACGGCACATCAAAAAGTGTTACTTGACCCAACACTAATCGTAGATCAATAGTTTCAGTTGTTCTTCCGATGCATTCCTGCTGCTAGGTTTACATGAAGCAACCGTTGCTGGTTTTGCATAACCAGCGAACGCAAAATACGGTTTGCAAAGATTGGCGATGATCTTTGTGAATAAGATTTAGGAGTCCTCTCGACCGTTCGTTTACTGTTAAAAACGCAAATCTACCCTATATGTTCACGGGGATATTAACCTCTAAACGAAACAAAATAAAGAGAAAGTAAAACTGATGTTTGTGCGAATTTTCAGGCTTTCGCGCTTCATGTAAACTAAGGATGGTTTGCAACAGACGTTACTGCTGAAAAACTACATACGAAAATCTCGGCAGTATTTCCACTTAGAACGCAGATTTTCTGCAGCCTTAAATAACACGGTAAACTTTATTAAAAATTAAATGAAAAGAGAATAAGGCATAAATACGGTGCGGAACTACGAAACAAAAATAAAGTATTTGTGCCTTGAACTCTCAGTTGGAAAGGTTTCACTGTAAATTCATAGCGGACGCGGTTTGGGGCTGGTGGATGAACACACATACACCTTATGGCTAAGTTTAGTATTCGGCATCTGTAAACGAATCTTACCTGCGAGCTACTTACCCTCTCACTCGTGTACACTAAGGTACGGGTTGATTTCAACGGGACGCAGCCTCGTCGGCCGTCATATGGCTTTCAAAACCGGCAAGCCTAGCGATTCGTGTACGTTTATCTGACGGCGTGAGCGTACAGGTTAATCAAGTACGCGATTAACAGGATTAACCACTCTCGGCGGTTTTTGCGGCCAATCTCGAACCGGTGGACCGGAGGGCAAACCACTGCAATCCATCTCAGCTGACGTAAGTGTGTTTGTGTGTGCAGGAACGTTTTGTTACTTTTCATCGACCATCCTTGAAGCTGTTAAAACAATATCGTGGCATCCTGCGGGGATGTCGTTGAGATGGTTGGCGTCTGTCAACACAGCAAACCGGTGGATGCGTTCATCGTTCTCGCGTGCGTGAGGCACGCGGAGTGCGTTCACTTCAGAGACCGTGGTTTATTTAGCCTAATTTAACCGGGACCCAGAACACACGACGCATACTCGCCTTTTCGTTGTTGCTAAAGGGGTTTCGTTTGTTTCAGCTTCATTTGTTCTTCCCTTAACCGTTCCATTCTCATCTTTTTTCCCCCAACCAGGAGGTGTTCCCATATCGTGCGCATCTCGTAAAATTGTTGTTACCGTGTGAAAGTGAACGCCTGGAGTTCTTTTAAAACGTACACAACAAGTGCAGTGGAGAGTGAAAGTAGTAGGCTGCGATCAAACCGCAACAAGTGCGCAAAGGTGCATCCATTGTGACGGAGGGATTACCGGAACGTCGTATCCTTCGTCCGATCAGCATCATCCCGCCCAGTGGTGGATGGTAATTCGTGTGCGTGCGTGTTTCGTGCTTTGCGAAGTGTTCTATGCTGCCTCGTGCTGATCGATCGTGTTGTCCGCTGGTAACGATCATCGTTACGATAGGAAACCAATAGATTGGTGCGTGAAAAGTGAAAAGGAAAATAAAAGTGAAAAGCAAATAGCAGCTCAGAAGGGCAAACAAACAACATCGAATCAAATTGACAAAAGTTGACCATCGCCGGGAACCACGCGAAAGGGTTGGTAAAGTTTGTCCCCGCCTCCGGTTTCGGTCCGCGTTCCAAACAAACCTTGGAGGCCATTTAAAAGTGCGTGCACGTGTGTGTGCGAGTGGTTATATATTTCTCCTATATCAATCAGTATCGCTCCGGAACGCCAAGCTGACCGAAATCAATGTACTCGATGGTGGAATACTATAGCGACATGGGGCAAATTGGGCAGGATGTAAGTATACCGAAAGTTTAATATAATATTTGCTCTACATTCCATGAAACTAGGAGTTTCGTATTGGTTGATGTAACAGCGATTCATTATTCAGAAACAAAAACCTTACATACTGATTCGGATATAGATAAATTGGTATATCTTTTCAATTAAATTGATACTTTAGCGTCGCGCAAACCAGTATATGTCCCATTTGAATCGCGTTCTAAACGGCTGAAATTCACTAAAACCTCCTCGGCAATTGGAGGCACAAGAGTATTTAACCTTCAACCTTTCGCCTCCCGAGAACATAACGTATAGTCAGCGCTGTTTCCCGACAGTTGGGCAAGATAATGTACGGCTGTTGCTAGGGCCCACCGCGTCCCACTAGTATAGCACCCACGCTTGAGGTTGGTTGAGATAAGAAGCCATCAGGCTCGATGCCCCGTCCTTCCATCGCCAGTGCGACGATATGTCCAACCGGCATAGACGGGCCAGGCAGACTGCATGGAGCAAGCGTTGTCGAGCTCCAGCCCGGGTCCAGAACGCTGTCAATCTCGGCACTCGATAGCGTATGTCCGGACGGCGATTTGGACAGTATTATCAATGTAATACCTTCGCCGTATCACACGTTATCATTTAATTTTTGTATTTCGTCTTGCTGCTGTCACCTCGATTAGGGTGAACAATCTTTGGCCGACTCGTGATACTGGGCTGGCTGGCTGCGTGCGGAGGTCGTGAGGTTGTTATCGGTGGTTCGTATGCTACCAGGTTGAAGAAAAGCTACACTTTTGGTACATGATAAAAGGTCATTTTATTTTTATTGTAAAAGCTCTAAAACAAATTTTCTGATGTACGGAACTAATTAGTTTCAATTGCCGTTGATCTATTTCAGAGATCTATGACACAAACTGTCAACAAGTGATTCTCGACAAACATTGAGGTTAATTATTCAAAGTTGGTTTGAAACGTAGGTCTGTGTGCAAGTGTTGCAGGTCACCCTTCAGTTCGGTTAGGTGCACTCATCGTGCTGCCAGTTCGATGTCTTGTTAAGCCTTCAGCCCGAGATTGACGGTAAACCTTTGGTTAGTAACCGTGTTTTTGGTCCCAGTACTTCCAATGCCCTCGCGTCGCGGGGTCGTGGACAAAGAGAGGATACAAGCGATTGTCGCGACTGGCCTGAAGACAACGTAAACGTCCCCTCATAGGCAGGTTTTGAGGACACTGCTGGGGTGGGGTGGAGGGATTGGGTTGGTGGAGAAGGTCAATAAAAATTAAGCTTTCCCGTACCGGCTTCATGGCTTCGCGGATCGAGCGGATTGTTGTTGTTTGTTGACGGCAGAATAAATCCTCGTCGAGCGTCGAGCTGCATCCCAGCAACACGCCTCCCCTCTCTCCTTGCCGGGAGGGGTACGGCACATTAAACCAATTACCGTAAGGACGGGCAAAATATATTTTATAAGGCATGCCTCTCCCTCCACCCCTTCACCAAATGCCTGGTAACGGTGGCCCGCAATGGCTTACCCTGCCCAGAGGTCGGAGATGTTGTTATTTTTCCCGCGAAATGCAAGCCCCGGCTTAACGATCTCCGATCGCACAACGAACCTTACCGAGTGGGACCGAAAAAGGGACGTTGGGCCTAACTAATTTGTTTGTGTGCGCCTGGGTAAGGTTCAACCAACCCCCACACGGCATGTTTGATTTGTTCCGACGCAGCTGAAACCATTTTCAAACAGGTTTGTTTTGGCAAATTTGTTCCATTAGTGCCATTAATTATGGCAAATTACTCCCTACCGACGGATTATTCGAGCGTGTTTGATGCGAATAAACAACAGCGATCGTTCTGTAATCATCCTTAAAATATTGTTGTTCTCATTAAAACCACTCCACATCTGATTGTTCGTCAGTAATACAAACACTTGTGGCAGATTAATATTCTGTTATATTATGTTACACTGTTAAAATGATTCGTGACACGTTGGGTACTTGTCACCCATGTATGGGTGACGCTGTTATTCGTGTTGTTTTCAAAAGACTGATGAATGGTAAGTGTTAACTGCTACAGCTAAATTATTGGTTCCTTTTATCTACCTTCCTTGTAACACTCTTCTTCGTTTGTAAAAAAGATGAATGAAATCGTCCCTTGATAGTATTATTTTTTGGTACGGAACGTGTTGATGTAATGGATTAACCAGTCGGCTCAGTAAAAACAAATTCCAATGTAAATTCCTCTCCAATCATACAATAACCGAGAGACTTCATAAACGTTAAGTCTGAACAGATTATATTTACACCAGATGATTTACAACAGATTAGTTTAAGCAAGTGAAACAACTTATAATAAAAATTTCGCATAAGTTCAACAACACATCTTACATATAAAAATAATAATAAACAAAGTATATTGGGATATTCATTTAAATGTTTAAAACTTAAAAAAAATACCTTGAAGCCCAAAAAATGTTTAAACATGTCGTATGTTTATCTCCAGTGAGAGAGTAATAGCAAGCAAGAAACTTAACTCCATAGACATTCTTACTGGTAAATAAAAAAGAAAAGAACTTTTCTGCTGTTTCCTCTCTGCCGTGCATATTAACAACATTGTCTGTTACATTAGGTGAGCAAACAAAACCGAAGCTCTTCTAACCACGATTGAAATACGCGATATTGGTTATCGTGTGGAACCGTTTTCCCCCGGTCTACCAACCCTGCTCTCTATCTTCTGCCTGGATTTCTGCAACCATCATCATCGTAATCGGCCGGGGCCGTTGTTATCAGCGCGTTGCAATGCGAATCGGTGCCTGAGATGCCCGCGGTGAATGTAGGTGAAAAAGTACTTGAACGATTAGCATTCCCTACGTTCAGCGCTACCCGGCCCTTCTTTGGTTGCAGACAATGTCTGTCGAGTGAGTCGCGAAAAGTGTGTGTGTTCCGATAACGAAGCTTGATAAGGAAGGCGGGGTGGGGGATCGTGGGATGAGAAGTTACAACGCTAAGTCAGTTATCACACACGTCGGTGGTCGATTGTGGTTGTCTCCGATTGAAAATGCAATGCATCTGTCCACTTTCTCCGGCAACCGGTCCGGGGTAAAAAGAAAAAAAAACGTTGGCGGGGAGGGAATCAAAGTTGCACCGAACGGGGAAAGATGGTCCAGCTGGAGCGAGGGCAGATAAACAAGAAGCAACACGCTAGTACACGCCACCCGACCCGAAGGCCGCTGATAAGCCGGGCACAGAAATAGAAAGAAGGCGACCCCTCGTTGCTAGGCGGCGTCCGTCCAAATTTTCTGGTCCGAAGGTGGGCTAGGAGCACGAGTGAGGCTGAGAAGGGGCGTAGGTAGCGGAGGTCTTCCACTTAGCATCGCGACCTGCGACTCTACCCTGCGCGCGCGTTCTGTTTGTTCGCGGGGATGGGCTGTCGAACACGAGACCGGCGAAAAACGCACCCGATGACAGTCGGCCGACCTGTTGTCAAGTGCCTTTCCAGCGGCCGGTTTGAAATGTTTGTGCGTTGCTGTCCGCGGGCTGCCGTTGGTTTCACCTTTTTCCTTTTTCCCTCCGCGCGCCTCCGAGGTTCCAGGTCTCATCTGTCCGGTGGGCGAATCATGTTACGCTTAGTCATGCTCGTCAAAGAGGCTCGGTTGGAAGGGAACGTGCGAATCTTTGCTCGATCGCGTTTGGTGTTGTTTCACTTTTCATCGATCGCCTTGTGGATCGCGCGGACCGTGCCTCTAGCGTGTTTTATGGCAGAGTGTACCAGATCCATCGCTTGTTTTGTTTGTCTGGACAAGTCCTTCGCTTGGACAAGTAAGACACACCGAATGATACCGAACGGAGATGATGCCATTTACCATCCTTCATTTCACTCTATTCCGGAGGTTCTTCAGCCTCACATAACGGGGTATGTGTCACCTCGTCAAAATTAACAGCATTCGCTGAACGGGGAATTAACGCTTGCCAACGCTGTTGGTGGAAGCGAGCGAGAGTCAGAGCGAGAATAAGTAAGATAACGATAGTGCAGCCGCAGTTACTCATCTCTCAACTTCCAGCTGTTTGGGGACCGTGTATACGGTGCACTCCACTATATGAATCATCTTCGTTAGGCGCGCAGGTCAATGACTTCCCTATAGCGCTTATCGCGAATGGTACGATATGCATCTGCGTGCTGTAAGACCCTTTCTTTGGTCCCCTCGGTCGTCACCCTGGCGATAAGGTAGAAAACATGTAATTCCTGGTACTATCCGTATCGTTCTCGGGTGAAAATCTATCTCTGTATCCATTTATGGCTGGTTACTGGGCAGGACGGTTTGTACTATCACTGAGCAAATGGTTCGGTTATCGCACCGTAGTGCAGTTTACTGATAGTTGCATACAATGTAGTACACGCAACCGGGCCATGCCTTCGAGGACACCGGTGATTTTCCATAGACTTCGGTGAACTCCAAACATCTTCCAGGTCAATGCAACTCTAGTGGTGTCATAAATCTGCTTGAAATACCAGCCTTCATGTGGGATTTGCAGACGTCACCCAGGGGTACTGGGCACCGGTTATCAATAAACCCCCTACCCTTGTAAGGACGTAAGCTGGTTACCTGCTGATGGCACATTGTACAGGAGAGAGCTCTTCAAAAGTACCAAAGCAATTGCACATTCGCACATACCAATTGTGAGGGCGCGATTCCCAGCGGGAAAGCCAAGCCGCTCGTCGTCGTCGTCGAGTTACTATAGTCCGATTGTGGAACTACATATTACGAAACGATACCAGCAAGTGCGTGCACGTCAGTAGGTGATAATAGGAAAAAGTAAAGAAAGAAAAAACGGTACGTTCGTTGGGCAGTGCAATGCCCTCCACTCCGTGTGTACATATCGGTCGGGCTCGGGCACTGTATGCACTGACATCATACGCACGCAATCCCAAGCTATTACCAAACCTCGATGCAGCACGCTAGAACCGTGTTGTGGATGCGGTGGAATAAAACTCCAAAGGAAGATTATATTCGAGGATTACGCAATATCTATTACGGTACTATACTTTGGATAAGCCCTGCTAATTCCGAGACATTTAGTCAGAAAATTGTCTATAAAGTCTTTGTCTATTAGGAATTCAATATTCAATTCGTAAATATTATCCAGTATTGGCACAATTTGTATAAATTGACTCATCTTTTTTTATGGAGCATTTACAAATTACAAGCCATCTCAAAAAGTGTAGTGTATTTTGTTTCGCTGTTACGAAGTATTTCTAGGATAGTAGCTATTCGCTTTATCCGGGGGTAAAGATGGACTAACATCTTACGCGCTACATATCCCCAAGACATAAGATTACGTATGTCAGTAGCTAGTTAACCGTGAAGTACACTGGTATCATCAATATTCGAGCTAAGTGTAATCTGTGTTTGTTTTATGTTTTGTGGATCATTTGTGGTTGGTGTTACGTAAAATTAGTATTTTGTTGTTGTTAAAAATGCCAAAACTACGCTAAATAACTAGCCAATTTCAATAATTGATTTATAAAACCGCGATCGAATGCACTACTGGTTTGTTTGCTTACGTTTTGAGCAGATTACACATGCGATTGTAGGGTATGAAAGCCTAAATTCTTCGCAAATTGAGCAACGTAATTACACGATTTCAGTATCGATTGCGCTTCTTTTCTTGTACCCTTTAGGTATCCACCGATTGTATGGTTCAAAAGTTAAAAATGTCATGTGTTATTGCCTCTAATAAACAAATTCAAAGGCGGAAGTGAGTGTTTCTACATTTGCTAAAAATGTTTCAAAATTATATAATGTTTCCTATTTGATAGAAATTTCCCTTGGTTTGTTTGCCTGCTTCCTACTGTGCAAAGGCCACCGCACTATGTAGTAGTGGCCAGCGGCAACATGGTTCAGGTTTTCTTTTTCCACCACCATCGCACTACGAGCAGCGGCAGACGCGTTTGTGCACGCGAGGAAAACCGTCTTCGCGTCTTCGGTCGTGCTCGAACTTTAAGTAGATGCAGCAACACCTTACGAGCCGGCGTCGAATGTTGGAGAGTTGTTTTGCGGAGGGCGCGGTACGGGTATGGTACGGGGGCATTAAAGTTCAGCCGGTACCTCGAGCAACCTTTGCGAGTGTCAGAAACTGGGAGGGAGTGAGGGAAACCTAGAGAGAAGGTCCCATCCTAGGGGCCTGGCCCCTGAAGGGAGTGCCCACCGAAACGTCTGACGGCCGGTGTAGTGTCTCGTATGGCGCACTGGTTTGCTGCTTGCTGGTGAGGTAAAGGTAAACAAAATAACACCCTCACCGCACACACCACAACGCACCCGGTCACGTATAAAATCCGTATACGATGTTTTCAGCAATCTCCTCGTCCCTCCCTGGTAGTGCTGCATCAACATCACGTCCAAGCCGGGCAGTGGAGCGCTGTTGCCAGGCGCACTTGGTAACGAGCGCCAAGTTGCAACCCCATTCGCCAAGGGTGGGAGGCCCAGATGGAGCCGGCAAAGATTCCGTGCGTATATCGCTTTGCTTGTATGTGAGCTGCATGCTGATCATGCCTTTGTCGTCGTCGTGGTTGTGGTAAACTTTTTACACCGAAGTACTGCTGTTGCTCTCTCTTGGAACGTGCGGTATATCGATTGAAACCGAACCTCCGGCTTGGTCTCACCGGCCGCGAACACGAACAGCTGAGGGTAAAAATGGTTCCGCAGCATCCACCCTATGGCCACCTGGATGGTGGCGGTTTGGCGAGTTAACGGTAATTGAACAGTAACGAGCAACAATTTGCATAAACACCCATGATGTGTGTTTTGTCTGTTCGCTCAGAGCCAGCCCGGCACGGGTGACATTGTTCCGGTGGTTTGCGGACTTCAGCCCATCCGGAAGCTCGAGTCGGAAAGGAAATGGACAGGTCGTGCAGCACTTGTTTGAGGTCATCGATAACAGGCGGACTTAGCAGATAAGAAACGATAAGTGGATCGATGGCAACTTGGCTAATAACAGGGTATTACAAAGGCCTACATATGGCTCGATAAATTGCAGATCCCTTTATCATCACCTGATCTAAACCAACCAATACAGAATGTGTCAAGGAAAGGTGATAAGAAAAATGTAACATCTTCAGTGGGTACGGAGTCACTATCTATTGCTTATATTATGAAGGTAAAAGCTAAAATGAAAATAGGATTGTACGATTAAGATTCAGATTGATGAATGATCCTGTATCATTGAGAGAAAAAAATTCATGAAAGTTTCGAGGCCCTTCAAGAGATGCGAATTTCATAAAATTCCAACAAAACCATTCAAATTTGTTTCGTCGAATGATTCATAAGACATAATTCATGTTGAAATCTGATGTTTGCAACCACGCAGAGATTGGTTTATATGCCGCTTGCGTTTGTAGACCGCTATTAAAAAACTTTCAAAGTTCTAAATCGTCGCTCGTTAAGCGACTCCAAAAAAGGGTTTCTGAACTGTATAAAAACACTCCGTCTTTAATTACTAAAACGGTTTAGCACATTCCCTTCCACGGCCATGTTTCAATTACCCTAGACCTCCAAACTGGGCAGTGAACAAAAACAAGAACCTAATTCCTTTTAAACTCGCTCATTAGACCCTAGGATCTTGATCTCTTCGCCGACCCCGGCAGTAACTCCTGGCAAGTAGCGTGGAGGGGGCAGACTTCATTTGGCTCCAGGCAACCGTGGGCGGAATGGTTGTTGCTAATGCCACTGAGAAGGGGGACGGGCGATAATTACTTAATTGCTGACCCAGTGTGCGAGGGCCGTTAGAGGCGTGCGAGTGCGCACCGGAGCGCGAATTCAGTGTCAGCTGTCTCTTCCTTCATATTTGGCTACCCAATAGTCCCTGGCAGGAAGCTGGTACCGAAGGTGGCCGGTTGTTTGTTTTACTGATTTACACTGTCGCGCACCAGAAATACTTCCATCCGGTCGAACAGTAGCTGCAGAAACAACACGCTCCACGGTGTACATTTATCACGATTGGCGCAAAGTCAAGGAGTGCCAGCTAACATGGCGCATGTTTTCAACTGCGGGCGAAGAGCCGGTGTACGAAGAACGACCGTCTAAGAATAGAACCTGTTCCAGCGCGATCGGTTTTAAACGGACCGGACGGGCTTTCGGCGGCAGATCATTGTTGATGTCACTGGATCTCCGTCGCGCTAGGCATTAGAAACCGGTTTCACGTGGATCAGTTTCCAAAGCCGGTTGTCTACGGTCGGTCGATCGAGTGGAGCCTCGGTGTCCGGTGTAGGTGTGCTAACCTCACAGATCGTGACGCATGCTAGAGCGACCGCCTTTTGGACCTAAGAATTAAAGTTGTTCGACTCAACCGAAGTGGGGCTCACTGTGGAGGCCAACGAGGCGAGACGCTCTAGCTGTTGGTGTTGACCGATAGTCTGAGGCTCGTTCGCAGCGGTCTGATGATTAGTCGGGGCGGAAGTAGCGTGCGCCCTGTCTAGCCGTGGAGGTCATTTGATTAAACATTTCGACAACAACAACATTTTGTTTTCTTATTTGGTTCTCGCGCCATGACTACGCTAGATATCGGCGACTCCACTTGGGAGTTTGCTCTGTGGTCAGACTTGGAGTTCGCCTTTCGTGAACCGGGCAAGATGATGGCAATTAATATTCCTCGCATACAGCCAACAATCGCACCACATTCAAAACCCATTCGATGGGTGTCGAAGTACACACCACCAGCGATATACAGCACTTCAACGAACGGCGAAGGATCACCGATCCGGGCCCGGCATATCGGTCTGCATGGCGCCGGGCAACATCGTCGACCCCGAACCCAAGACTACGTTGCTGCCACTGAGGCTGCTACTGACGATAAAGCTGTTGAAACCGCAGCGCAGCGGAGGGACCCATGGATGAACAGTTATGGTCTCTCAAGGTTACAAATTAATTGGTGTAAATTAAGCTTTATTATCATCGCTGAATTTGAATACCTTCCCGAGCTGGCGCTGCCCATTTGCCGTGGTCGTCATCGTCTAGTGTACCCCTTGGGTCGTTCGTTGGCTAGCAAAGTGTTGGAACGCCTTCGTGTTACTCGATCAACTCGGGTTTTATTGTTCTATTTTTGGCCGAGAACCGATGGCCGATGGCGGTACGCATCCTGCTAGCCTACATTTGGAGTTCTAACAGGGGTTCGCCATCCGGACTGAACCTCGGTTACTTTTCCAGCCGTTCAAGACTTGTAGTGACCGTTTTGGGCCTGCTTTAAAATAAAGGCAACCGTCGATGGCAACAGAATATGGACGTTGTCCCAATTAAGGGCAGTTGAGTTGGCCTGGTATAAGATACCTTCCTCTGCAGCAGAGAGACCTCTCTAATTGGTCTCACATCTGGAGGAAATGCTATAATTTACGTAAACTATACAAGAAGAAACATGTGTAAATATACTAATTTGCTATGATTTTCTTTTTGCATTTTTGTGGCTGTTTATTATTCTAAGAGTTGATTTATTCTACTCTTATTGTCCTACCTTCCTGTAAGATCTATTATATCTTTAAGGATATTACGATAATGAATCGATAATTATAATCACTAAACCGTTCCGCGTATGACGTTGGTTAACTGGAGCAACGCAAGAAAATTCAATTTTTTGTGATAAATTCCATTTTTTGCCATAATCCCATTTATTGGTGCCATCAGTGCGGCCGGCCCGCTGCCAAATGCTATAATTCCCTAGCTTCGTAGACCTTGGAGATGAACAATTTGCTAAGCTTTCGAGATAAGACCGGGGGGAAAAAAATGCCAACCCACACTAGGGGAACACTCAGTCTCATACCCGCCTTTACCCATTCGTGACATCGTTTTGCTATTTTCTTTATCTGAAGTTTTGCCAAAATTTATGCCATCCTGCGTAATCCATATCAGCGTGAGATATATCGAATTGACCGCACCGAACATTCTCCGTCCCCGGGGGGAGTGGGGCCGGGTAGCCGGGTGGATCGTGAACCACTTACATTTCCGTGGTTTCCCAGCGGTGGCCAAACGATATGTGTTTGCAGAGGAAAAGAAAAAAGCGCAAAAGACGTTGGTCCACCGCTCGGGGAAGAAAGTCTATCCTAGTGTCCCATCGTGGAGCGTTTGATTTATTGCAGTTTTGCCTGTTGTGTCATCCGCGGTCGCCTTCCGCCAGGTTTGCTTTTTCGCTCTGAATCCTGCAGAGTGTTTTAAGTATTCTAACAAAAGGCATTGGTATTAATTTATTGGAAAATATATTTTCTATTTTTAATGAAAGAATTTGTTCTTAAAATGATTCTACTCCGTTTCGGTTATAGACCAACTTTTAAAAGTCCCATACCTTGGTGTTGTAATTGAAATTGTCTGGTTTTTCGTTATACCATGTAATTCTTAAATGAATTCAACATTAGAAATAGTACCAGTTTGATTCTGCACAATTATCTCCGAGGTGAATTTTTCCTTTGCCGATTAATTTTCCATCGTTTCTACATTACATGAAGTGCTGCTATGCGAATGCATATTCCACTAAAACCAACTTGCTACTTATCTACCGGAGCCTAGTAACCCGCCAAAGAGAGAATATCGCGTGAGGTTCAACGATCATTGACGTTTGGGTTTTCAGTCCAAGCTCTTGTCTTGAGATTAAGAGACCTACAGAATATTTCCCAATATTCGATTGATTTTAAATTCCTGCCATACATACATACAGTCAATATGATAGTAAAGTTTTATTTTATTTGGGCTTGTTCCAATTTTATCTTTAATGCACTAAAGCCGCAGGAAGTGTATTCAATGTAGATGGATTTATTGAAAATCTCGAGATCTGATTCATATCCTCGTCAAGTTTCTGTCATCAACAATAGGAACACATATTGAAATTTGCTTATTGATTCTAATACATTTAAGTCCGTTGAAGCAAAAACATATTTTTAAACCGAAAGAAATAGCTGCGCTCACGATGACTCACATAATTGAAATCCTTGTAAAACAAATATTCACCGGCTTGGTAATCTATTGCGCATAAACAATATGCCGACTTAATTTTTTATTCAAGGTCCCGATGTAACGCGCCGTAATATTTAATTGCGTTATCTTCTATATTTGCTTCGAAAACAGCGCTCAACGGAGCGTCACTCCAAGTCGCCAATGACGATTTTTGTTGATCATAATAATGACGCCGTTGTTGAAAGATACCGATGTCCTTTTCGGTTGCATTTCACGACTCACGTTGGCTTCTGCACTCACTTCCTGTGCCGTTTTTAAAACACAGAAATCAACGACCTCTCTTAGTAGATCGATGGATTCAGGCCATTGCTCCAATTGCTTCACGGCTTTTGGTGCGTGAGGATCATGTGTTGCTGTGGGGCCGCTGGGGGTTGTTGTTGTTGTTGATGTTTGCCTTTTCAACTGTTTTACAAAACCCCCACACCGTGCGTGAAGATTTCCTACCCCATCCTCGAAGGGGAAGGGTGTTTGGCTGGCGATATCGTTCTCGTTTCACGTTCGGTGTTGTAAACATAGAACGCCTGTAGCTACTGCCGGGGCCAATGAACTCATTTGTGAAAATTTTAAACCACCCACCGTCCTCCCCTCAGCGTACCAGCTGTAAACGGTTAGTACATTGCCGCTGCGTTACGCTTATTCTTTTCGTAGTGTAACGAATCGAAATATGTGTGAGATTGTGCGGAAAACAAGAAAACATCAAGCAGAGGCGGTACAAAGTAAACCAGGCCCCTTTTGCACCCTCCAATGCCCCTCCTCGGGGTCGTTGGTACGCGATAGTACAGCACCGAAGCGGCTTAGTAGACGATCTGGCGCACTGCACATTCGCAGCTAAGCCATGCATGATTGGCGCTTCGGCGAAGAAAAGAAAATAACCCCGCGAGAATTCGGTTTGTTTGTGTTCCTAAAGACATCTGTGTGTGTTTCCTCAGCTTAAACTTGTTGTTACTTTATCTTCAGCGTTGTTTTTGCGCCACCGCAACACCCCGATGCCACGACACTGGAACAAATTTAGATCAAAACAATCGATGAATCGATGAAATGCAAATCTGTGGATTGGCAAAACAACATGCGCTACCACCACCACCACCACCAGCTTCTGGCATGGTAAGGCAGCATTTTATCTTTACGACTTTTGTCCCGCGCGGAGAGATTGTCGATTTTCGCACGGCCTTAATGATGCCTCGTGCCAATAAAAGGCAGGGTTATTTTAAAAAAGGCCTATTTTTGCCACAGAAAGAGAATGGGATTTGTGTTTTCCAAATTGCAGCTTCGGGTACTTAGTCACCGGCGAATTCCGCTCCGGCCTGAAAATAACTGTCGCGCCATATTTTATTGCTTTATTTTCCAACCGCTTAACCGTCACGGAATGACCGTTTTTAAAAAAAAACCGGAATGGAACAGTGTAATATAAAAATATTTTTAAAAAAATCCGCACCCCGCACCGACACTATTACGAAATTGTTTAAAAACGTACAGAAAAGGAAAACATCCATCAACAGGGGCCATGTGAGTGGTAAACAGCATCGGCCGGGGAAGGTAGAAGATGGTAAAACGGAGAAGGATAACATACGCGCGCACGTTGAAGGATACAAAAACAAAAAAAAAGCGAAAGGAGACCATTTCGCCGCGTGCGTTTTTGAAGGTGTGTTGAAAGCAGTGTTGTGATCCAATTTTAAATAGTTGTTTACCGGCCGAAGCAAGTTGTTGGTTCAGTGTATAAATAAATACTAAATATAGCGCAGCGCGATTTTCCGCAGCCTCTTCGGGTGCGGTAAGATTTTGATTTTTTCCACCCCCCTTTCCGGTTGTTTCCACCGCTTTCTTGCTTGGTGAGTTGTGTCGATTTGGCGAATTTTCGAATGGTTTGGATTTTTTTGCTTTTTATCATTCTTTGCTTTACTGTTTTGTAAGTGTTTTGTTTTCTGAAGCCACTCCATTTCTGGCTTGACTGTGGGGATCCTTATTCTGTTGACACTGGGTAGCCGTTTTACGAGGGAATTATACATCCCGATCCGGTCGTATTTTGTCGAATGTTGAATGAATGATTTTGTTTTGTTTTTAATTCGTCCTGGGACACTGCAGTAAAAGGTGATAACAACCATTACCTTTTAATCGGTAGCTGTTTAAAAGTTTTCGGGACGCAACTTGTCCACCGACGACATTCCTTTTTTGGAGGACGACATATATTTAGCACGGTGGGAGTGGATGCATTTGCTTCCCACCTTTCAGACCGTGGATGAAAAAGCCTCTGCCCAACAATTGGTGACTAAAAATAAGGATTTTAGACGTTATAAAATTCGAAATCTCTTTCCAATCCGCGTGAACCGGTTCGGTATTGCACGCTAACGTAGGATTCATTGTAGTTTGCAACTTTCATGTTTTTCTTTTTTCTTCTTTTCTGGTAAGAGGGTTGTTTATTGTTTTGCCCATGGGTTTCCTTCACTGAAGGGCTTTGTTATGCGTATCTTTACCTACAAGGTAAAGTGTTTTCCAAGCGGTCCACATACTATCCCAGGGTTGCCGATTCGATTTAGCAAACTTTCATTACCTTCGGTGTAAAAAATCCGACTCCTGTTTGCTCCAATCTGTCAGAATTATTCGTCCTGTGGTCAAGAATGAGTGTAAACAACAGATAGTATTCGCCATAAAAGAGCACTTTCAACCGAGAAAAAGGGGCCAAACTTCCTGATTAAGCTCCTCGATCGCGTGTTTTGCAGTGGAAATGAATTCATTCCCTTCTCACCGATCCCCACTCCACTGCACACCAGCAACTTCTTATCTCACGGGTGAACGTCTTTGTCTCCATCGTTCACAGAAGCAAACGATCCGGAACGTTTGGATCGGGACGCTTCAGTTCGATGGGCCTTAGGATGGACGTTGAGGTAGTTTGTGGATGGCCAACCGGGCACCGAGGTTGGCGTGCTCTTGGGCACAAACAGTCCTGATAGCGCTTCCCAAACAAGCACGGACCCCATTCGATGGTGCAAGTTTGCTCGAAGATTACATCATCCCGTACGAATCGGCTTTTGTTTTTGTGCCGTTCCTCGTGAAATTTATGTCCTTTCGTGCCCACGGCTAGGGGCATGCATGGAGGAGGGTGGGTTTCAGGACCGCACCGAGGGCGCTCGAGGTCGTCGTGCTTCGGTGACTTCGACTTACCACGGCACGTCTTTAAATAGGAAGTAATCAAACTGACCTACTCTATCGCGACGAGCTCGTGCCACCACAGGCACAACTACAATGTTTCTAAGTGCTTCTAGCTCGAGCGCAGCACCGACATAAACAACCCTGTTCTGGCCGGACACGCTGCTCATCGAAACGGAACCATCGACCACGGTTGTCGAAAAAGTGCTTGTTTTATAAAAATGTCCATAATGCGTTCGTCCCGATTCAAACTTGAGTGGAGAAACAAATGGGTGGGTTACGAAAATAAAATACTTTATAGACCCGCATCGGTTCCAACACTCTCCATTCTCCAGGGAGTGAAGAAAAAAACATAGCGGCATCCAACCACCCTGACGCGCTTAACAGGTTTACTTTGTATTCTAATCATACCCCGGGCGACTGCAAACAGCGCTGTATGTATGTTTTGTATTTCGCTGTTTCGCTGCAGAACCGGGCCCAAACTGAACTGAGCGTACAAGGTACGATGGGGCTGACCGTGGAGTAGACATAACCTTCAGCATAATTTGTCCATCCATGTCCCCGGCCGCGTATGGGAAGCCGATGGTGCCGGAGGACCTCGAGAAGTTGTGTGGAAGGTAGCTTTCAAACGTGTTTGGAGAACTGTACACACTGCACAACTGATAAATCTGCGCCGGCGGGGAGGATCTCTTCAGGAGAGCAAGGCTCCACCCTGTGGACAGGGAAGGGCCATTAGGAACACAGTGCACGATCGAGGAACGCGTTTGGGGTGCTGCACCGTGGGACCTCGAAAGAACTGTCACGATCTGTGTTTTTATTTCCCTTCCGCTTCTGAGCGGGAACTGCGAACCCAAACGCTTGTTGTACTTAAGATGGGGGTCCACGTATCCGCCGGTACGGGTTACTGGGTAACGAAACGGTTCAGCTGACGGACCTTGAACAGTGGAAAAGTGCTCTACCAAATCCGGAAGAGGAAACATGCGTGCGAAGTGCGTCGTGAACGCGATTGCCATTGTGTTGTTTAGGGTATCCATAGGCACATAATGGGGGAGTGTTGATGGACGGGATTCCATTTGAATAAATGGTTCTTCCTCTTTTTTCATGCCGAATGACTTTACATAACAAAACAAAGCCCGATTTTCTGTGTAGATTTTGTACTGCATTCCAGTTTGTTTAGTGTTGCCTCTGTGAGGTACATCCGACATAAGTGTTAGTTGCGTCTGAAATATAGGTATATTGTGTATGATGCTTTGAACATACAGGGGTATACAATGGAAAAAAACAACTTAATTACCCCTCAGATCAAACGGGCGATCCATAGATCGCCATTCGCCAACTATCATGTGTTTGTGGTTTTTTGTATGTTTTTTGTGATGCACAAAAGACCAAAAGAGATGATATCTACTTGATCAACTAACAACCCCGTGTAATCTGATTCCATAGTTCAGGGGTTGACAAGCAAGTTGTTCTTTTTTTTAAATATAAGGGATGTTTTATAGATTATCCATAAATATATTTTTTAATATCCCGAGAGCTCTTAAAATAAATGTTTCCTTTACACTTACGTGATATGAAAATTGAGAAAATATATAACTTTTCAATCATGTACCATTTGTCAAAATGCCATATTATTGAAATATATTAAAAAACCCTTAAAATAGCTTGGTTAGAAAACTGGCCCACGACCTCGGCGGCGTGGGTTCGAAACCCAACCGAGGCCGGACCCTCCCCTTTACGAGATTAAACTATCCACGTACGCATAAGGAAAAGTCAAGTTCGAGAATTACCGCGGATACAAAACGACGCGCCCCATACTTCTTATGGTGATGTCCTCGATATCCTTTATAGATTTTGTTTTCATAGGTTTATCTGTCCTCTAAAATTGAAACAAATGACTAAAAGTAACAAAGAAATATAAATGTAGGTAGGTATTTTTTTAATTCTCCAATCTTGATCCCAGTTTTCAAAGATACATGACATAAGGTAGAAGCTTGCCAACCCCTGCCAAATCCCAACGTAAACGCTCGTACGCCAATTGTGTTTATGGATTGATGCGAGATCACCTTTTCGGCCACCATCCGAATGGCGAATAGGGGTTGCAGCGGATAGATATGGATACGGATAGACCTCGATCTACCGCGCCATAGAGAGAATGACCCCCATATTAATCGCACCATTGTGCGTCGTCCCAAACCTCAAGCGACGCCGGACGAGGTTAGGTTCGAGGGAGCGATTTTGTTTACTATCGCCTTTCCGTTTAATATATGCTAATTGATGCAACAAATCGCAGAAATTTCAAGAAAAGGTCTCGCCTCCCGCCCCAATGTCATCTGCAGCATTGAGCCACGTCATCCAGAGATGTTTGTTTTTGATAAAGGATGGAGGTTGAAACACTAAATACATTTTTGAATACTAGCACAAACACACACACGTGATGTCCACCGGATTGGGGATAAAATTCTCCCCGCAGAGCACAAGAGAACGGCACGCGAGTCACCCGAGCGTATAGCGTGCGTTATGACGTGACTCTTGGAACGCAACGTCGATCCTAAAACAATCGATGCCCGATCTCGTTTAGGGCATGGCATGGGCCGAATGCATAAAACATCACAGCTCCCTTCCTCTTTTGGGGACGGTTGTTCAAGTGCGCTCCATGCCCTTAAGAGGTGGCTGCAACTTCAGCTCCCTTGAGGATGGGTCCAGGCAGCCAGAGGTCCCGTACCGGTCCGACCCGGTTGGCAGGAGGAAGGTTGGAGCTGACACCCACACTCGATCGTGCACGCGCTCTAGTGGTGTCGACTTACCGGGCATATTTACAGGGCATATTGCTTCTACTCCGAGCCGTGGCCCATTGTGTTGCTGCGGGTCATATTTGGTCGTACGTGCTCGTGGGTCTATTTTTGAATAAATAAAGTGATTTATGATTGATTGTATTTTATTGTCCCTTCTCTCTAGTGTCGCTCTAACACTATTCGCACCATCCCGGAAGCTTCCCCGGTGGAGTTTACAGCCGATCCCCTTACTTCCCCACATCCACCCAATCTGATTCCTCGACGAGCACTTGTAATTGGACTTTATAGTCCCGCTTGGATACCCAAAGTTCCCCGCGCTACTGGGTCACTAATGGATGAGATTGGAATAAATATCGTGACTGTTCCCGAAATTGGAGCTCTACGAGAGTTCAGTGCACGGAGAGTTCCAGCAAACGACACGTACGAGATCAACACGTTCCAAGTTTTACGATCTTATTTAACATCACTGCGAGGTTGACTCTATGCATTCAGTCGATCGTTCATTGTATTTAAAAGGCTTGAATAACCCAATCGATGAGTGACCAAATGATTATCAGAGTAAACTAGTCCACCGTGAGTCCACTAGTCTAGGCGCGAAGAACTCTCAAAGGTGACATCAGACCATTTTGCATACACTCTGGTGATATCATCAGTGTTACAATCAGGAAAAACAACACAAATCCCGCCAAACAGGTCCTTCGATGGCCTCTGGTATGAAACAGAGCAAGAGAATCCCGCGTCCAGGATCTTTAAATGTCCACACCAAGCAAATACCAGTCGTGCGTTCCAACGGTTGTTTCATTCATCTTCTAAGGCGGCCTACGCGACGCCTGGCCATAACCCCGAAGCGAAGTTCAAAGCTGCTGATGCTGCTGCTGCTGCTGCCGAGCATCGTAGCGGTGGCCCCGGTTTTGGCTTCATTTTCCGGCATAATTTATCACTTTGTTTTGATTCTCCAACCACGCGGCCACGTAGCAAACCCGTTTGGCCATGTGTTCCTTGGCGCGGCGTCACCGCCGTGAACTGTTGATAGTCGGCGTTGTGGCGTGCGCTCATCTGTTCCTAAATTCGATCGCGCGCGGATTTTGTTTTTCTCGGCCTTTTCGGTCGATGTTGAGCGAAGCGAGGGCGCCCCCACCATGTGCGACATCGATGATGTACCGTTTCGGGCGAGGAATTTCGGTTGGCAGGCTCTTGGGGGTAAAGGGGTTTGTTTTACTTCTTTTAACGATGCTCGATTCTCGGTCAAATTTAGTTTTTTTTTTGCTCAATTTGCGCATCAAACCAGCCCGAACGTGCAGCAGCTCTCTATACGCAGCTAATTAGTTCTTTTTCGCTTCCTGTCGCGGCCGCTACCGACTACAGATGACACGCCATTGCGGAATTGTAATTTACGACGAATCTGTTTCCTGGAGGGTACTCAATATAGACGAAATTTCGTTTCAAACGTTACGTCTTATATTCTACGAGATTCACCTAAGGGAATTCAACAGTTCCCCAGAGTTTCCGTTTCAAACGTTATATCTCATACTCTGCTATAGACAAAAAAGAGAAAGTGAAATGGTACACGATGACATTAAATTTTCTTTTCAATTTGTCACCAGAAAAAAAAAACATCTCATTTCTAGCGTTCTTTCGCTTCCGTTAAAACCACTTCGGGAATGTTGCTGGCGTCCACTCGTCGGCCATATGCTCCCTCTTATAGCAAGGTCACCGAGGACGCGCCAAGAATTGATTCCGTCAACAGATTTGGCAACTTTTGACACCAAACGGAAAAGCGGCGAGGGTGGCCTGACGCCCGTTGGTATGCTGTAAACATTTCATCAACCGTTTCGTTCGAGGTTACGAAAAAAGACCCTCATATGGGACGGTCTGGAATTCGGTACAGCAAACTGTTGGCCGTCGTGAAGTGCTGAC
This sequence comes from Anopheles sinensis, assembly GCA_000441895.2. Taxonomy (NCBI): domain Eukaryota; kingdom Metazoa; phylum Arthropoda; class Insecta; order Diptera; family Culicidae; genus Anopheles; species Anopheles sinensis. The sequence continues at coordinate 241,737 of KE525007.1, forward strand.
CGAAGGAGATGCTGTGGTGAAGTTGTATGGTGTAGGAAAAAAAACAACCACCGAAGGACGGCTGAAACGATCGTGATCGTTGCCAGTGAATGCTGAAGAGCTTCTCAGCTGAACAAAATTAATTCTTATTATTCCACACCTTAGTAGAATTGTGGCGATCGGCGAGCGAAGTCAAGCGGAATGGCTTATGGGAAGCTGTCTTGAGCCGATAACTGTCAAGGTTCCAAGAGAATCGCTGACTGGTTCATTTCAAACAACCACTAGAATGTATTCGAACCAATCTGGTTCACCCCGAGGGCGATACAAGCACCCCATCCAGCGAATGGAATCGTCTTACGGTACTGCTTTTGTCGAAACTCGAACCGGTCCGTTCAAGGTCCCTCACACGTTTGTCGTAGGGATTGTCTGGAGCTGCTCGCCGGGGGTCACCTGTCCCACTAATCACTGCCCAAACCGTCGCCAAGGTCTCGCCGTCAACCTCGACTGGAAGACACCGCGGGTGCAAGCTATCCGTTTGACGATCTATTTCTGAAACCAGACAAGCAGTGTCCAATAATTGTCTCGTAGTGTCCAGATGGTCTCCTCGGGACCGAACAGGAAACGACCGATCACGGCTGGTTCGGTAGCTCCGCAGGTGACCGTGAAGTGCTGGCGCCATCGCCGTAAGGGTAAACTATCGCTGAGTGCTACTCATCAGCTATGGCGGAATTACAGCGCCGTACCGTTTGGTAGTATTTCCATTACGCTGTCATCACCGGTTTTTGGGGAGCCAAATAGACAGTTGAGTAGTGTAGCGGGTGCGCGATAGATTGTTCCGGCTCGGCCACTCAGCAAAACATCTCTAATGGCCGATCTCGCAGGTGACAGGTTGATGGAAGGCAAATGTTTTGGTTTCATTAAAATTTACCTTACTTCACACACATGCTGGCGCCACGTTGCGAAGGTCTTCGGGACGATCTTCTACTGTGCGTGGCTCCATTCTAACGACCTAGGCGCCGGTAAACACATTCATCTTCTTCACGCACGGATCAACATTGAAATGTGTCACGCAGTACTGTGCTCATATTTCATTTGGTTTTATTCAAAATTATGTTGACGATTAAATTGACACAAAACATTTTCAACATTTTTCTCGATTTGAAGAATACTTGCTTCATGTGCTGTAAAAGTCTTTTGCTCAGTTTTATTTTTCTGCATGATGTGTTCACCAAATCTACCAGTTCAAAACTAAGTTTGGCTCCACCCATCTCTTCTATTACCAACAAAATACCACATTATCATTAAGAGTTTGAATT
>KE525007.1:260503-276973 GCA_000441895.2 Anopheles sinensis
GAAATAAATACCCTTGGCAGTGTTATTTATGTTGTTTTATATCTAATTATTTGTCACTTAATAATTAACTAGGCGAGAAAAAAGAAAACTGCAATCAGTGTTTTACTATACTTTGTTGGAACGAATATTTGATGAGTTAATCAGGATAAGTTCTCATATAGTATATGTGGAATGAAATTAAAATATTGTATGAAGATTGCCCATACCCATTCGAAATAATCAAAGAATTTGATATTATGTAGATAAGCATTTGCTCATAATATTAAGCAGTATATTTTTCACAAATTTTTAAATTTTCCCTAGATACTTGCTCGAAATTTCATAGTTCTAAGGCAGAATTATTTACAGGAAAACACTTCCCTTCCTAACGAGAAACTCTGACAAATTATTGTTGGTATCCCTGGCGAGTGTGAGAACATTTGTAATAAAAACTTAACTAATATGGAAGACTGCTCGTGTGCTGCAATGCACTTTAAACATCAAGCATTTTTTCCACCTTTCGTTTCAAATCCTTTCGCCGGATGCTTTCCAAAGCTTTCGTTAGTGTCGATATAAACTGTTCCTGAGAACCTTCGCCCACTTTCTGCTCCACACCTATCAGCATCTCGTATATTCGTCCCTTTAAATCAGTTCTATACCGCTCGTTGATTTCATCTAACTCAGCTTCCGTGATGTTAAGGTATCTGCCGAAAACCCTCCAATCCTTTCCGATTTGATTCTGTAATAAACTGATTATAGCTTCTCGCTGCTGGAGGTACTTTTCGTGGAATGCGGAAACGGTGCTTTGCTCTGCCAACTTAATCTTTTCCACCTCTTTTTCAAGCAACGATCTACGATCGCGGTGACGGAGATCTGTGGAAAAGTTTAGAGTTAGGTTGTTATTCTATTGCAGATTATCGGACTAGTAAAACCAACCTTCTAGATAGAATCTTCTTATCGCTGGATAGTGCGAACTGATTGTTCGCCGATACAACTTGATGGCTTTCGCAATATCATCCGAATCTAGCACCAGCTCGAGCCGCTCTATCACGTCCGGTTTTAGGAGACTGAGAAGATTTCGCTGCTCCAGCAACTGCAGAAGATCCTCGAAATTAGCAACCTTACTAAGTTTCCTTCTCGAGTGGACATCCTCCCGGATCAGCTGTTTGCACTGTTCCAAGCGCTCGGGGCTGGTGCACGCATTCTGTGCTAGCAGTTTTAAGTTCAAATAGTCCTTGCACAGCTGTTCGTACAAAACACGATCCTGAACGGATATTTCCATCGGAAGTTGTTGTGGGTGATCCGAGGGGTGGAAAACAAAACAACTTTCCGACAGGAACTGCAATGTTGATTTGAAGCAAGCTTCATCGCGTTTATACTGCAGTGTTAGCATAAGGTTGTTTGTGATGGATGTTTTGTTAATCTAGACGTATTATAGTTTTAAAATGTATTTGAAAATATTCTCAGATGATATTTCATATTGTTATTCGTCTTTTAGTGACCTAATATGTCGAAACTGATGGAATATTGGACATGGTTCGTGTGGCAAACAAGCGACACGAACAACGGCGCACCTCGCGCACGATCGCGACACGAACAGTAAACCATTATGGTGGGGATGGGAAGTTCGTAGTTCAAAACAAAAACAATGTACTTTTCTTCCCCGAATACTGATGTGCAGTCTTCGTCGAGTGGCGGAGCAGTCGAGAACACGTAGCGGTCGTTAGTGGACTACCAAGCGCTTATTATATCGACCCTTCGACGCACTCATCAGCTGAGCAATAACTGAGTAAATCATCCGTTCGCAAAGCCCGCGTCGGTTTTCAGATAACCGACCGTCCGAGTGTGTAATGATAAGGCAAAGATAATTAATCCGGTGTTGCCTTTGAGCAAACAGACAGCTTTCGCGAAGAAGGGTGGTGTCGTGGGAAAAACTGTGCTTGTGAAAGTTTGATGAGGCTTCTCAAACAAGAACCAGTCTCAAACAACATACACTGAATCCTGGCGTGTACCCCTAGGGATGAATGACGAGAACATTTCGCTGTGTGTTAGGAAAATAAATCAAACAGGAAGCCAACATCCAAAGCAACCACTCGATGACGCGCTTATGGCGTCGACCATATTGAAAGTTTTCCCAACGCAGTGAAAAACAGGGTGCGAGTGTAAAATTTTGCGCACATTGTTGTGCCAGACGGTCCGCATCCTCTGCCATCGCGTTGTGTTTGTGTTCCGGGCAGGAAAAGGTGGAAACGAATACATTTTCGGGCCCGTTCTACGACCGGGGTCCCAAACAACACCCTCAAATTGATCACTGGAAAAAGTGCGTACATGCGTACGAAGCGGATGGCCGTCATATAGCGCTCGGGAAACCCCCGATGTTACCAGTTGAGAAGCAATGTATATCAACAACCCACCCGCACGGTAATCGATCGCAGCAGCCGTGTCACACACCGAGTGGTTTTCTCGTCTTCGCCACCATGGCGGAAGTGCGTTTAGTTCGGCATCAAGTTGGCAGGTTGTGCACGCCACACGCATCGTCTTTACCAGCATCATCAGCGTCGGTGTCTACGTGGTCGTGAGAAACATGTCCACAGATGTGGAACTAAGCAGCAATCGTAGATGAATCGCGCGCAGTAGAATGTAAATATTTTCATCCCATCGCGTCCCGATGTACGGATCGGTTCGATGTATGGTCGCCGTTTTATGTAACCACACAAGCAAATCCGTGGCGCCCCATAGGTGAAGTGAAAGAAGTGTCCCCAACCTGCTACGAAAGTAGCCAAATGGAAAAGCATTTTCCATAGGTGCATTGTGTGTGCGTGTGTGTGTGATTGTGTGTCCATTGTGGTGCTTCTGGATTTCCATTGTAGCGTCCGGGGAATATCGCACTTTCCGGGATTCCATCCGTTGTGGTTTTAAATTACCCTTCGCGCTTGGGGCGGCAGGTTTTCAATTGAATCAGAACCAGAATACGGGAAAACACCCCCTCTCTTCCTCCCCCAGTGCATGGGGCTGGCATTCCCGTGTACACGGCAGGCGTCGATTGTTATCACCTGTCGGTATGCGTGTTTGCTTTTTCAGGTGCGGTCGTGTTAATCCTATTTATCCTTTTTTGTCTCCATTTTTTTTAGTGCTTTAGAAACAGTGTGGTTTGTGATTAGATTCTAGCAAACATCAGTTCAATGAGAAGAAGGGAAATAAAACCCATCAACAACCAAACGTACGTCAAATGAGTGTGTTCTAAATATACACAATTTAAAACCGTATCGTGTATCGAAGGCGAAGCGGAAAGGTCATCGATGTGGATACGGTGAAACATAGAATCGAGAAAAGCAGAAAGAGAAAGATCCGGCCTCGGTGTGTTCTGTTTGCGTGTATGTGCCCAGGGAAATTTCGTGACCAAGCCTGGTGCCCCGCCGATCACGCACCCCGAGGGGGTTGGTGCCGGTGCCATAGATAATTGGCCATGGTCAGCAGTTCGGAGAGCGCGGATTGAAGGCCATTAACGCCGACGCCGCCAAATGCTGTTGGAGCAGTGAAAAGCAGCAATTTTGGCCGGGAAAAAACGCACCATCGCCTACGCCTACGAAAGGAAACGAAACTGGTGAAAGGGCCACAAGTGAGCAGCTCAGCGAAGTAAAGCAGCTCATCGAATACGTGAATCCGGACCGGAACAAGATGTCGATATCGAACGGGAAAACGTCGTCCGATATCGAGAATGTGGACTGGAACTCGTCCGGGATGCTAACGCACACCAGGTAAGGGAATAATGGGGTGGATAAAACCATCGCTGTTTGCGCGTCTCAGCGTGTGTCTGTTGAAAACCGGCAGGTATTAGATCTCCCGGAGGGAGAAGCGCAGCGGGAACACACGGACAGTCCATCCGGGAACCGGTTCCCAAGGGTTGCGGTGACTGGATTTTACATTTTATTTTTATTTTTTGCGAGTCCTACTAGTTTCATAGCGTGGCGATAAAGTGTGTCTTCATCGTAGCAGGCGTTTCCTCCCCGTTCTTCTTCGCACTGCCATTTCAAAGGTTGCTCTGACTTCCGCTATTACCTGCCGTCCGGTTTGAATGGCGTATCGGGACGATCGGGGAACCTGTTTGCTCGACACCTTTTGCTGCGTTTTCTACGGCATATCTTCTTCCATTCCGGGGGAGGAGAACGCCATTAGGGAAGAGATTAGAGAAGAATTTTCTGTCTTCGAAATGTTCCAGTCCGGGGCGAAGCGAAAAAATTTAACGATCGTTCGCAACGTTCTGGAATAGATAACTTTTAAAAAGACAATGACATTGCTGCATACAATGAAATTCCTCCCATAAAGGTATTTATAAATACAACTCAAGAAATGGAGGTTATTCTCGTTAAGAGGTGAAATACGGATAGTTGTACTCAGAAAAATTCTGTTCCAACCACCTGACTCCTGATTACCAATGCTTCATTCTTTTCAATGCATCATAAAGAACTGCTTCATGTACCAAGTACAGTCGACTCTCGATAATTCGAAGTTGGAGGGACCCAGAAAAAAGTTCGATTTATCGAGAGTTCGAAATATCAAGAGTGGTAGGAAATAAAATTGATAAAACACGTCTTATGCACATAGTTCTATATTTTAGGGAAATATGTACACACTTAAATTGTTATTTATATAAAAAGTGGAAAAAATTTCAAAAATACTGTTTTTAAACAAAAACGGTTTTCAAAGCAGCTTCACTTCGCCTATAACATTTTCAATAGTAAATATCGATTGAAAAACAATGTCATTGCTGACACCTGACTGAAGGCAGAAGTCTCGTATCTTTTTAGTGAACTTTCAGCTTCTTTTACCGTTATCGGAGTAGGATGTGACTTGTTCTATCACATTTCAACTTGCTCAGCACTTCGAATTGTTGCAAATTGAGTGGGTAGAGCTTCAAATTATCGCGTGAAAAAAGCAACCCAGCTTCGAATTTTACTTCGAATTACCGAGTGTACCAAATCGTATTGCTTTTATTCGAAATAGCGAGAGTTTTCCAAGGGACGACTGATATACATACTTCAAAAAATATCTAAAGTTTGAATTAGCGAGAGTCGACTGTATGTATAAACGTGATGATTTCTAGACACGCTGTGTTATCAAACACGTCATTTTTCAGTGGAATTAAGCTGATGTCTAATTTGTAAATATATTTAAATCTCGACATTCCGGTTGGACAACTTAATTAAATCTTAGCTCTCTGCTCAGGCTCTCCAGTCTTTATTTCTTGTTTCCTTGCACATTTGAAACATAAGTTAAATGATAGAATAAGTGTACTCAACACACGCGACAAAACTCCGGTCGATGACTAGACCGCGACGCAAAAGACCCTGTCGAGAGGCTTGTTTTTCTGCTAAAGGTGATAATTGTTGCTTCGTAATTAGTTTGGCTTCTGTCTGACACGAGCATCACTGCACAAGCAGCAACACCACCTAACGAGGCCAATGGATACAACTTTCTCCACGACGAAGTGCGATGTCGATTCCGAAAAACCCCTTATGTATAGGACTCAAGAAGAAATATACTTTCATGATAATTAGTTTCAATTTTTAGTGCAAAGATCTTCATACCTAGGCATTTTTATACCTTCTGAGCCATTTAGTAGAATATCCTGTATATTTACACTCCAATGTCAAATACTCTGATCTTATATTTCTTTTATCTTTATACGTAGGATATTTTGTAATATTTGTACCGAGTTTGCTCGCCACAGATGTAGGGTTTTAACTAGTTCGGTCTAGCTAAAAGTTGAAAACTAACTGGAAACTCGGAATATAGCTCGGATTCCGAGTTTCCAGTTAGTTAGCAACTTTTAGCTAAGATTGAAGGCGTCTTCTCGATCTGTCACTTCTAATAGCCATCATGTCCATTGGCACGATTTTCTGTGCATTACAAATATCCACCACGGTTACGTAAAACTCTATCTTAAATCTAGAAAGTTACGTCCGTAAGCATATGACATCAACAAAAGATCATTTGCTTCATCGTGATCTGCTTCTTGCTTATGGTAACCTCACCCAAGCTCCTTCAGAAGCTTCTTTCAGTTTTATATAACATCGTTAAATCATGATTCTTTGTTTGAAGAAAGGAAACTTGAACATGTGGGTGAAGTTTGTTTCGGGGAAAAAACAATTTAACAAAGCTGCTTAAGGACTTCAGTGCCTTTCGGAGAAAGTATATTCTAACTAGTGTTATATAGAAGACAAATAGAAAGGAAATGATGCAACTATGGGGACTTGCCGTTGGTGAATGATACAACGACAAACGGCTTTATCCGGTCCAAGTGCGGTATGTTTGTATTTCCAGTTGACCGAGTTTCTGTTTGAGCTTCTTCCTCCCGATCGAACGGAGCTTCCGGGTTCCTCGATGCAATCGATCTGCTTCGAGCGATCGTTGGCCAAAGCAGCTGGCAAGCAGTACCGACCACGCGCCATGTTTCCCCCAGAAAGCGTTACTCATGCGGAAGTGCGAGCATGTCAAGGTTCGCGGCTAACTGAAACCGACGTAAAGTGGTACAACGACCATCGGAAGGGGGATTGATGGGGGGCACAAGATGCTGCGGAAACGTGCCCGATGCAATATTAAATTACCCGCTCGTGGCAGAAAATTCTCAATCCACCGGGAGGGCGAAACGGCACGTGCACTAAGCGCAAACCGAGCCACCCCAAACAACAAAGCCGCTGCTGTGGAGTCATCCAACCGAAGAGGAGGAGAGATGCTGTAGATGTACTGTAATGTGCTGTGCCGTGTTTACCCCGGGACAACATACCCTCACCGTGCGTGTGTGTCGTTGTTATCAGTGCAAACTGGCAAACACAATGCAATCGGGAGCCCTGTTTTATCTTTCAAGCTTTCCGAAAACCGTCGCGGGCCGGTGGAACACCGGTAGCGACATCGGATAACCGACCCCCTTTATGCCTACCCCAAATGTTGTCCGAGATTAACGACATGATATGCATGGTGGTGACCACGTTAGTTGCTTCTCTAGGCCTTGGTCAAAGATAAACAGAAGAACCACCGGTTGACATTTCATGTGGTTCGGTGGGATTTAGATTTGAATTTAATTTAATCCCCGAGTATGAAGCTTACTCTCGGGATTCCCGGGCAATGGCAGAAGGTGCTGTCTGGCGAGGAACTGTGAAACAATTCTCCTTCCTTAGACCTTGGCTTCGCTTTCGAACAAACCGAAGAGCTTTTCCTTGCACGCCGTAACGCGATAACGCAAACGACAATTGTTGTTGGTGTCTCCAAGGCGCTTTTATCATGTTAAGTTTTGTATAGCCTTTTTGCCTGATAAATTGTCAATTAGCTAATGTCCCACACATCCGGGGCAACAGTATGAGACGCGGTTTTATTTGTACCTAGCTTTTGGCGGAGAAATGTTTCCAATTGGAATTGCTACGTTTAACTCGATTGTTTCTTTTTCGCGCAATCCCTTTGTTTGGTGGTGGAATTACGATCGTCGGATTTAAGCACACAATGAGAGAGAGAGAGAGAACTTGTTGATTGTGTCCCGTCTACGTCTAATCAAATTTACCTTTCGTTACATCGAAAGCTAAGCCACCGGTAAATGCATGTCACACGGACCTTGACAGGCACCGGCGGTCCTTAGGCTTTGGTTACGAAAATAATGTAATCTGAGGCTTAGCTCCACAACCACCTCTGCTTGTATTTTATTCAACAGAAAGACCTTCAACTAAAGCCAACAACTCTCTCTCTCTCTACGTGTGGATGGGAGGAGTACTGTATTGAATGGTGCAGCAAAAATTATATAATTTATTGCTAAAGTGCAGTACTAGACGTTGTCCCCGGGCGTCGTACTCCTCGCCGGGCTCCTAAGTCGGGATGGAGGTTGCAAGAGGCTTGGTTTTGTTTTTCAGCTTTCCCCCCTAAGCTGCATCTAGTCGTTAATGCGAGCTGACTCTTAAGAGGTGGTGTATGAGGTGTTGATAAAGATGTTTGAAGAGTAGCAAAAAGAGTAGTCATCTGCGTGAGTCGTCAATGACGAAGAGATTGTCTAGTACTGGTAATGTTATTAAGCACTAAATGCTTGGGTTTTAACGTTGCATCTAACAAATGGGTTTCAAAGTTTAAGTAGAAAGTTTACTGAGTGGATAAACCCAAATCCGATAGCTGTTAGAACGTTCCGAGAATAAATATACTTGCGTTGACTCATTTAGAAGAACCGTTAGAGATGCGAAAAAGCTGTTGGGAACATGTTTTTGAACGCTCGATTAACTTATTTTCAGCACTGCACGTTTTTAACGAATTGAAATTAACATTTCTGAGTTGCTTGGGCTAATTTTGCGAACTAAGACCATTTCGTTTTATGAGCGTTGTTTCCCATAAAATAAGACTTACATTCAGACAATGTAAAGATCTCAAAGAAGGTGTTTTAACGCGGGTTTATTCTCATATGCGAGATTAAAAATATCACCGTCACTACTTTTAGGATTTTTGGTGCCTTGCGTTTTTGTCTCAAAAGGCGTTTTATAAATGGACAAGGTTATGTTTCGATTTCCTATTTATCGTAGAGAAGTGTGTGCCATATTGTGCGTTGGCCTTGCGCAGATTTTTGGCCATTCACTTGTCCATTCGATAAATAATTTAGGCTTTTACTCCACTATAAATTGGACAGCTGTGGCATTGATGGTTTAATCGATCGCTCCGAGATCCAATGGAGACTAATGGAAAATCTGAGTTCGTAATATGAGTTGGTTGCCTGGTTGACAATTTCCACCATTCTCACATCAATTTTCACTTATCGTGTTTTCCTTCGTTCAGAGTAAATTTGAATGCATATTACCATAATAACATTATCTTACTTGACTGAAATTGCAGGAAATATAAATTATCCTACACCGGCACTCGTCACCTTCTCGCCTGGTCTGAAATTACTTTCAAATTGAGCGATGATGTAAATGGGCCTGTAAACTGTGCAACACCGGTGTGCACGGGAACACTTCTCAGATCGTCGTTATCTAGCGTCTCATTAGAACCGTTATGACTTAACCGACGACGGATCGGGTGAAGCAGCAGGTTAACGTCGAGAATGGAAGGAAGAGATTGCAATCGAAACCTGGTACTAATCTACACCCATTTTTCCCTCAGACAGCACCGATTCCCGCTGACGTCAATGTGATGTCACCCAAGGCGGCGACAATACGACAAGACGACGATGGCCACCACCGGTCGGTGATTGCAAAATAAATCCACCTTCGCGATCGTAAACACCTGCCTCCTCGGGCTCGGGTGAATCGCGGTGGGTGGGTCTCCGTCGGATGAAGCTTCGAAAGTGGCATATTTCGCGGCTTGCCATATATTTCTCCGGTCGCTTATCTTCGCTCCCGCAAAGATCGGAGTTTAAGAAGAGCGGGGCGTGTGTGTATCGATCGATCGTCTGCAGGGAAGAGGCTGGTAGCAAGGGAGGAAGAGGGCGTGTGACATCGTGACCGCCGGCTGCAAACTGCACGGTTTTGCGAGCGAAAACAGAAACACTCGACGCCTCGCCGGCCGGATTGCTAACCTTCGACGCGCGCGCGCTGCAGAGTCCGGTCCAGCGAGAGTCGGTTCGGCTTTAGCGGTGTCGGTTACGTAACATCCCCCTTTTAAACGTGTGCCATTGGACCGGGTCGGTGAATTTCCCTGTCGCGCTTTAGTGCGCCCACACCGGCCCGGAGGAGCAACGTACAACAGATTAGCGCTGGAAGGCGAGCGCCATTTTATGCTTGAGCATGAATTGCATGCCAAAGGCAGGGAAAGCTAACGCTAAACCACCGGCTTAAAGCCGATCCGATGCCGCAATAAAGGCTCGGGTGGATGGGCAAGGCTATCAGGCGAGAGAGGAGTTCGTACGTACGTCCAAAAGTTTACTACTAACGAAGCTAATAAGAAGAGCTTCTAGACGATCTTTTTTCTATTGTACCGACGCCTCGTTGTAAGCCCGAAAGATGGAATATTGTTCATCGTTGCGAATAACTGATGATTAATAAAACAACCAAACGTTATTATTTTTAAACCGCTTTATCAGACGAGAAACATGTGACCGCTTTTATTTTTAAAATTTGATGCTAATATGAAAAATATTCACCCTTATGACTCGATCCGCGAGTGAATCGTACGTTTTAATGTTGCATGTGTAGGATTTTTATTGCAACTATGTTCGTCCTACATTGTTAATACTACAGGAAGCTAAGTTGGATGTGTTATTTGTTGATCAGCTTCACGTCGGTTACCTTCTAAACAAATCAATAATATGTTTTAAATTGTTTTAATAACTTTTACATCCTACATGGGTGTGTTTATTATACAACATCAATCAAATACTGGTCGAATGTGGTTAGCGCCTAACGTGTTTTGTACCGCTTGCAATTTTATCAGTTCCGTAAACTTTTCCTTCTGCGAAGTGTTATCAATACCAATGGTAACTGTTAGAACTAAAATGAATTTATTATATTTTTACTATTAATTTGCATGACTTTATCTTCCGCATTTTTGCTCGTTTCGGTCGATAACGCTAGACATACACATTAAAAAGTAATATTACTTGATTCAATTGAGAAATAGTAATTTGCTACGGCTTTGGGATTGAATTAGTCTCGACAGACAATCCATTTCTACGGTTTTGGTTTAAAAATATAGAAAGCTGTGATCATGCGCCTCGCGTCTAGATTTTCTTTCTAAAAAATGGATAGCTATACTTGATGTAGATAGAAGAAAAAACTTCCATACAAAAACGAAGCGTCAATATAAGAAGTTAGTATATAACATAATTATACTAGGATTGCGTTCATATTTAATCCCTTTGAAGAGCATCATTAAAACTCCCTGATTAACATTAATGAAAAGTTAATATGCCAGGATAATTCTGTTTGCGTCAATCACAGCACAAGAAAGAGCACTCCTTTGGTGTTTGGAAAAGACCGATGTTTGATCGCGCTTTATGGATGCCTCCGCTTTTTTTCTGATCGTATATATTTTTTTCCATCACGCGCCCTTTCACTTACAAACCAAGTGCACGGTTCAAGTACCGATCGGTGCGCAAGCCTGGGGCAGGTTTCTTCGGGCCCCGAGAGATGTTGCGAAACCGGGTGGCAGGTTTTTCACCTTTTACAGAAAAGAAGAAGAAAAAAACCTCCATCCAAGGTACGCACGCGTTAAAGCGTGATTAAGGCAGCCTTCCGCTGCTTCTTTCCGCTTGTAAAATATGGATCTCCCTTGGGCGGTTCGCCGGTCGGCTCCATCCCCTTCCATCACACACTCACACAGTGGCAGGAGTGGCTGCGAAAAGCTGCGGGCAAGTAATAAACACAATAGCGCGACCCACGGGGTGTAACGTGGAGTCACGAAAATGTGGCCGAAAGAAAACTAACATTGATGAATCTCACCGCCCAAGGTCAAGGACAAGCTTGACCACAAGTGTGCGGGCCTTTTTTTCGTCGCGGGCTGTCCCTTCCCCATCTTCCCCTTCCTCACGGGACGATCAAGAAATGTTTACTTTCACCCTTGTACCCGCGAAACACACGAAGTGAAGCTGGGAAGACGACGGCGACGATGATTTCGTTTGTTGAACCGGTGTCAATTTTCCGCATGGAGGAGTTTTCACATGCCACCGCGAAATGCTGCAAAATGTGGTTGCGCTACAAGCGAGGTTGAACGTTCCTTCACCTTCCGTTGGTGGACAAGGCTTAGGATAAACCAATAACCGCCACTTCCCCTGCTGTAGAGGGTTGTTTAATATGATTTTTCCTTTATAGCTCAGCTCAGGTACGGGGATGATCTTGACGCGCACGGTGCTTGTTCTATAGTGGACACAAGTTGAGCGGAGCGACCTCATAGGAACCTTGTCTTTGTTGTGGACCAACAACATTCAGTTTCCTTCGGTTCTGCAACTGTTATATTGAGACCGCCCGGTGATTGACCAAAAGGATTCCGACCCTCAAGATTGTGCACTGAGTCTCGGAGTTTACTATTTGTTCGTATCGGGGATTGTCTGTCGAAAGGCCGGTTGTAACGATCTGCGCAGGAGAGGGAATGCAAACGAAAGGTCAAGTGCACAATAGCGGTGTCACTATAAATGCACCGACGATGGACAAGGACACTCAAGCAGCCATGCACACAACGGTGGTTGTGGGGGAAAATTTTCCGTTTTCTTTTCCACCCAAATAAATTCAAACAACACCTCGTTTGGGAGGGGTTGATTTGTACAAATTAATCTTTTGACACCACACAGGCTCTTTGGTGCCATAAAATGGTTTCCAAATGACATTGGTGTTCACTTTAATGCCAGAGGAGCTAATTAATATACAAACTTGATTCATACAATAAATAACTTTTTTGCACAACAAGTCAAATATTCAACTGTGCAGTTATTCAACTCTGAGTTGTATTTGTTTTGAAATGCCTAAACAAGGTTGAGGTTAATTCGATGGACTTTTGATCTGTCTGATATGAAGAATAATTCGCAACATGATGTCATAAACACGTTAGGGGGTTCATTATCAAAATTAAAATTATAAATATGATCTCAGTAAGATTAAGCTTTCCTATCGCATGTTTATCATGCACCAGATGATGCAAAAGAACCTGAAACCGCCTTTGAGCGATGTTTTGTTTTTTTTTAAATTAGTATTAAACGTATCTCTCGTTCAACGTCTTTTGCTGCACTTTAAATCAGTTTCTTTTATCATACTTTAAATAAATCATCCACTCATATTATTTTATCATAGAAAGGTTTTCCTGGCGTGCTCTCAGTTTTTAAAATTACTCAGCTTCTGGACCTTTCGGATATTGGGAACCATATTTCGTCTCGTCAAATAAATCATCTACTCATATTATTCTATCATAGAACGGCATCTCAGTTTATAAAATAACTCAACTTCGGGATGTTGTAGATATTAGTGCTCCCAGCTTTTAAAATAACTCTGCCTCGGCACGCTTTGGATATTGGTAACCATATTTCGTCTCGTGATGTTGTCAAAAATTGTTTTACTTGAATTTAGTTATTGATATTCAGCCGCTGGATTCATAACAAGCTTCACGAGACTGGCACATTTTAGATAAATAAATAGTAAAAATGCGTACCAAAAAGTTTCACAAAATTATACGAGGAAGTCACCCGATATTCAACACGTTCTTTACTGTTTCAACGTACATTTTTGACCACTGCGATATAGTGAACAAATCCGACCAGGATTCAGATGTATGCTCTTTGTATGTTGTACTACAATTTTCTGGCGGGCTGGACTTTGCCGACCCCTGATTTAAACGAATGCATCAAACTAAGGGCCTCGTTTATTCGTGTTTAAAATGCCCGTCAAAACAACGCTTTGTCACACATGGGAATCCACAGCCGGTGTTGCACAACCTTTCCCAAGGAAGGTGGAAGCGAAAAAATAAAAAGAAACACTCCTCCGTTATCGATTAAACGGACGTGCCACCACGAACCTGCGGCATCGCAACCGTGTGCCTCCTCTTCCGGAAGCGCTTGTGGGAGCTACAACCGTCGATGTAATGCGATGCGGATCGGTATTGGACCTTCTTTTAAAAATTCTTCTCACATTCAATCAAACAACAATGCCTTAGCCAACGCCGGATGACCGGTTGACCGTGAAGGGATTGCGACACGGTTCCGGAAGCCCCGGGAAGCGGTCGTTCGAACTGGTGGGATGGTTGCATTGGGAGTTGGAAAAGCTGAAGGCTAATTCGCTATTGATCCACAGTAGAGGAAGGGTTGGCGTAGTTTATTGTGTTTAAATTAATTCCCATATTTTATCTATCGCTCGCCTTACCGCTGGAATTTTAAAAGAAAAGTTAATGTCAGGTTACGATGTTACTTTTGGCAACAAACAGGGTAAAAGGACGAGAGGAGCGCGTAGTCATAAATTCAAATGTGCAGTCCTAATGCCTCTTTCAACTCTGTCGCATGGAAATGCGATAACTACTGGGCGGGGGCCGGTACCACCGTCCGTTTTGATTTAAAACTGTTTTCCATGGAACCGTTAGAACTTCCCACAGTCAGTATGGTTAACGAATTTTCACGGGGTGTCGGAAAGTGACACATAAATCTAGCTTAATTTGTGCTCCATCTATCCTCCCACACTCACAGACATTTCCCTATCGAAGTCGGGCGAAAGGTTTTTACACCCCCGAAATGTCCTTCAACGTTTTCACACATTCCCTCAGGCCAGAGTTGGGGTTTTCACCGAGAGGACCGTGCGTCATGACCTCGTTCCGTTGGTTGTTTCCAGGCCGGGAAATTGATCGTGATGTCGCATATGTTTCGTTTTTGATTTTAGTTTTCACTTATTTTATGAAACAATCGATTTTGTATGTTAAATCGTTTGAAACAATTACAAAGTTCTTTTTCTCCTCTTTTCTCGGCCTTTGCGCTGAGTGGATCGTAAATATGTCAATTAAATTCTTTTTATTAATGCAATAATGTAATCATTCTTTTCCGCCAGTGTACCGTTTCACTAAAGGTTATTAAAAGGAAACAATATTAGAAATGGAACGATTCCACGGTGCCGAAAGCACACGAGAGTATGGTATGTGTTGTTGATAAGTTGATTAGAATTACGACGACATCGACGAACTGCCACAACCGGTCGCGGTTTCCATCAACTGCCGGGAAAGCTTATTTATGTTTCAAAGGTTAATGTATTGACACTGGCCAGTGACACGAGCACTTGATGAAATGTGTCCCGAATCGTTCGGGTAATCACTCGGGCCCGGGACACCAAATGATGTGGCAAGCGGTGTGCACTTCATTGCTTTCCCTCCCGTTCGGAACCCATTCGGAAAACCCCATTCCGTGTGCCAAATGTGGTGCCAAGGTGTCGGAATTAGTGGGTGATGTCCCTTGCCCGGGGGGAGAAAGTTGACGTCTTCGGTGGTTACGACGCCGTAGTTCAGAACGTCCCAACGTCCCGAAACAAGTCGAGCGGAGTGTGGGTTAATGATTTCACGTTGAAAAGCGGCCCCGTATTGTTGTTTTTGTTGAGGTGGGGAAACTTTTACACCCCGAATCGAACAGGGCAGAGCGCGTACGTCATCGAATTCCGATCGATTAGTTTTCCCCAAATAGGGCTCGCCGGGGGGAAATGAAATTATTCTCGACACCGCTTTCAAAGCTACGCCATCGATAATATTTCTATCAGCGTGTAATTTGGCTGCATATTTTTGAAATAAATCACCGTTACAAACGCACAACCTAGCTTCAATGAAATTATTCAGAAAACCTGTGTTTGCCTCAAATCATGTTTGAACAACCGTTTCTGTACTACTTATTCATTTCGATGCCGTCACAATTACGTCCTTTCAAAGCTTTACCCGCACGCAATCGTGGTCGAATTTATTTTTCGTCCTTTGATGACGTCGTCCTTGTTAACGTCATCAATCTCAATTTCGTCGTTCGTTACATTTCAGGCCGAGAAAATGGTTTCCTCAAGCCACACCACTGTTGTCGACAGTTAATTTGCCCTTTCAAACTCTTTCATCATCTATTTACAGAAAGATTTGTTTTACTCCTATAATTGATAATCAATTTCAAATTAAATTGGTTGATTGCATCCTTCGTGGGGTACTGCACTCGTTTGTTGAATAGAAAATTTAAATATTTTTTTTAAACAGAAAACCGTTAAAAAGGACATCAACGAATTCTACTTTCAAATCATAAAGTGCACGCAATATTTTGTCATACACTGTTAAACCAAATGACAATTCGCAACTGCGTGTGTGTGCGCGTGCGTGTGTGTGTGCTTCAGTCCCTTTCAGAAAAGGGCCTACTGCGCATCAGTCAGTTGCAGATCGTCGCTAACCCCAAATATTTTGTCGTTCAATATATTTTACACTTATCGGAAGTTTTCTGTTCGAAAATGGAGAAAGAGGAAAATTGGTTTGACGTGAAGTGCGACTGTAATCCCTTGGTAGCAGTACGCTGCGAGAAAGGGTACTGTGTTGCCAAAGCCGTGCTGTTCGACGATGAATACCATTGGGGACCGGGAGCCGCCGTATGCGTTAATCCCTTCGATGTGATACCGCCCAAGGTTCAGCCGAAGACGTCGTCTAGCTCGGGTGGTTTCATACAGCAAGAGCGGCTCCAGCTGGAATCGAGTCCGCCAGAGACGGTGTCCACTGTTACAGACCCATTGGGTGATGAAATAATACTATATGATGCACTGGCAAGATGGGATAGCCCCGACATCTCCCGAATGCAAGAGCAGCTTCCACATGAACCGCCAGCGATGGAAGGTCTTCATTCGAGTAATGATCTTCAGGACATGATTCCGAGGTCTACCTCGGGTGGCTCCATACTATATGAGCAGTTCGGGCTGGATTCGAGTCCGCCAGAGACGGTGTCCTCTATTACAGATCCACGTAATGCACTGCCAAGATGGGTTAGCTCGGACATCTCCAGAATCCAAGATCAGTTTCCACACAAACTGCCAGCGACGCAAGGTACCCCGTCGAGAA
>KE525007.1:276993-292036 GCA_000441895.2 Anopheles sinensis
CATACTGCATGAGCGGCTCCTTCCGGAATCGAGTCCGCCAGGGACGTCATCCTCCGTTACAGACCCACGCGGTCCGGAAGGTATACAATATGATGCACTGCCAAGATGGATTAGCTCGGACATCTCCCGAGTACAAGAGCAGTTTCCACATGAACTGCCAGCGATGGAAGGGCTACATTGGAGTAATGTTCTACAGGACAGGATTCCGAGGTCTACCTCGGGTGGATTCATACTGCAAGAGTGGCCCCAGATGGAATCGAGCCCGCCAGAGACGGCGTTCCCTGTTACAGACCCACATGGTCCTGTAGGAAATGAGCCCCAGGATGATCCAAAGCGCATGGTTTGGATCCGAAAACAAAAACAGTTTCCACACGAACCGCCAGCGACGCAACGTACCCCGTCGAGTGATGTTCTACAAAATAGGATACCGGGGTCTAGCTCGGGTGGTTCCATAGTGTATGAGCGGCACCTTCTGGGATCGAGTCCGCCAGGGACGTCGTTCCCTGTTACAGACCCACTTGATCCTGTCAGAAATGTGCCCCAGGATGATTCAAAGCTCATGCCACCACCGAGGTCGCTGTTGAAGCACCCGCGAGATCCACGCACTTACTATCACTAAGCAGGAATTTCGGAAGGAGTATTGCTCAAATCGCCAACTGTCCTCTGAAGGATGTCTTTGTTCTCTGAAGGAATAGACCAGAATAATACGGTTGTGTCATTCGTTAAAAATATTTATGAATTAATAAAGCTGGATTTAGTTGCACCAAACGGTAACTGAAAGGAGTGAAATCATTATTGCTACTAGTTGGACAAACGATGGATAGTAGAAAAGGCATATCGCTAGGATTTACGACGGATACTCATGTGAAATAGAACGAAAAAAGGATTTTGAGAATTAACCGATTCTGTTCTTCTTTCTATGAAGGGATAGACTTCCGATAGAATGCTGATTTCCCTCTCGACGGTACCGGTGGCAAACTGTTGGAAGGGTGCTAAATGATTTCGCATGTCCCAGCACTCATTCAAACTGATGGCGACCGGCGTGATTGCACACTCTCCAAACCGGTGGCGCAGAAGGCTTCATCTCATTTTCAATTTTGTTCAAGCCGTGTGTCGCCACCAGCAGGTAGTAGTGGTGATAAATTTTACGACTTAACCGCGCCGGATAGACGGCACGGAGTTTGGGCTTGACGAGAGGTTAGCCAATTTTTCTATTTGGCGATCAGTTCTGTTGCGGTGCACAGTCGCGCAAATTCTCCGACGGACCGGTTTTCTACGCACCCCATTTCTGTGCCGATGATGGACCGACGAAGCCGGTCAAGAGACCGGGCTGGTTCCAAAACTGGAAACACGATGTATGTTGCAAACTGCTGGTTCTACCTCTACCTTTGCCTGATGAAATAGGGGTTATTCTTGGTTCAGTCTTCCAAACGCAATGAAACACAAAACTGGTAAAGTTGATGTTTCCTATTTATTTTCCTCTGTTCTCTGGAAGTTTGGTTTGCGCACGGAAGTGGTGTACAAGTGCATCGACTTCACAATGTTCGTACCGCGACCCTGAAGGGACTCTTCATGCGCTTCTTATCAGCTGTTCCGAATAAACGGGACCCCGGAAAGTAAACGCGTCCTAGAATCAGAATCGGATTCGAGGTAAAGTATTGTAGTGCATACATCACGACAGCAGGAGGCGACGTGTTGCTACGCAGTTGTCAAGCGTTTCGTTAAACGTTTCTAATCGTAGTAATCAACCGATCACTAGATCATTTACTATTCCTTATCTGGTCCGGTGGTTTCCCTACCTAGCGCGTTTGCAAAGCAGGTTTTGTTGTTGAATCGATCAGGGGATATTCATTCTACATTTTTCAAAATAAAATACTATTACTCAATCGACAGTAATCTCTCTGTAAGTACCACACGACACCTTTTTGTTGTTGCTAGCCTTATCAGTCTGCGCTGAGGGGGGAAGTAAGTTAGTAGAACCATTCGCGATTGGCATGGGACAATGAGGCCATCCCTTTCTCACTCTCTTTCTGTTTCTTTTCCCCCGTGGGACGCTGTTATCAGCTTCTATGACCTCAGAAAGACCGATGAATCGAGTCTTGGTTCTACTAACTGCACTCGAGCTTGTGGGATGATACGTGGTTTTCTTGTAAATTCGTAGGAAGTACTTCTGCTTGTTGCTTTGAAATGTCTAAACGATGTTTTCTTTACCTTTATTAGATGGCGCTGGGTTTGAATTGGGACGTGATAAACATGAGAGTTAACCGGGACTACTACGATGGTACCACCATCGTTGGACTACTTTCTACGGCCTTTTTAATTGGGGCGCGGTCGACCTTTCGGTCTGTTTTTACCACCCCCACCCACCCACGAACCGGAACTGTCACAATAAATCCTCGACCTCAACCAAACACATGGAGGATGGATCCTGTAGCGGGCCCCGGTGTGGCAAGAAAATGGAAACCATCAAATACCCCGATGGTTGGATAGAGGAAGAAGAAGCAACAAGAGTGGTGGGCCCGGAGATCGGGTTGCACTTACATCTCCGGCACTAACTACCCGCCAGGCCATTACGCCAACCCCGGGGGGTGCTGCCGGGAAATAGGTCATATAGAGTGGAGTGCGGTACCGGTTTATATGATGATAATTAAATGGAAACCACAAGGATAAACGTGACGGATGAGTTCCCTCATCAGGGGCCAAACCCGCTGCCGGTGGAAATGTGGAAAAAGTGACAGCTTTCATCCCTCGTTTCATGATGGCCACCAACAACGGGCCCTTCGTCCGGTTGGTAATGCTTTGTTGTTGTAGTATTCGTCCACATCAAGGCGCAGCTGAGACTATCATTCGACCTAGTGATTTATGGACATTCTTTTTCCGGATCTTCATAACGCTTCCCGGAAGCCTGGGGGGAGGAGTTCCGTGTGTGAATCATTTAACACAACGCTGTCTGCCAATCTGTATCTCGTTCCATTCCGTTCGGTTTGTGGCCAGCGAAAATTCTTCACCCGCTGTTCGCATCAGTCCTTGACATACTTTGCCTCCGGCGGCCCGGGGGATGAAAATGCTCTCCCAATACTTTACGAAGGCCACACCGAGGAAAGTTTTTCCTTGGGATGAATGGAAAAACGAACCTCTATCCTCTGCTCAGTTCCTCGCAAAACCGCAACACATTCGTAGCGCATCCATTCAATGGTAAAGTACCGATTAATGATTCCTATCATGATGTTCGAATGTACGTATGCTTTTATGTCAACCTTGACGGTTTCACCTTGATGGTTTTATCACGCAACGTGTGTTCTGGCACGCGCTCGTGAATACAACTTGTTATTCTGGCGAATCTGGTCTCGGGACGACGTGGTGGTGGTGGTGGTTTTCAGCATGCATCATTAAACGGCTACTGTCGGCCGGATTTGGCGAGCTGATGACCACCAAAATGGGGTGGCAACGTTTTGATTGTACCATTAGGTCATTCGAGATTTAAAAAATCCAATTCGTCGAGGTAAAGCTTAAGGGAAGGAAAGGAATTCAATAGCGTTGGTGAGACAGTTATTTTTTGGACTACCGGTAATTCTATCCGCGCCCAAGGAAGGGTGAGGGCACCAGACACCAATCGTCGTCGGGCGCTTCTCCAATAGTAGCACTTTTCACTGAAAATATCACCTAATATGTTTTTCTTTTTCCCTGTTCTTTCCCATTGCAGATATGGCTCCACCAGCAGTCAAGTGTCGCAGAGCAGTGGCGACATTTGCCGTATCTGTCACTGCGAATCCGACACGCTCAACCCGCTGCTGACGCCCTGCTACTGCTCCGGAAGTCTGAAGTTCGTGCACCAGACGTGCCTGCAGCAGTGGCTGACGGCGTCGGAAACGAGTGCCTGCGAGCTGTGCAAGTTCCCGTTCATTATGCACACCAAAATCAAACCGTTCAACGAGGTACGAGTGAAGGAGGAGGAGGAGGAGGAGGGTTCAACCGGGGACACAAACCGTGTCTGGGTTTGGGTTTGGAACACAGCACAGCGGGGGTGAAAACGTCAGCAGATACGGAATGTTGCGTTTTGTTTTCTACACACACGTGACACCCGGAGACGCGTTGACAATATCTCGGTATATGAACCCAGTATGGTGGAACCAGTTTCCAATTTCCATCGATTGAACTTTAATCGATTTTTTCTTCTTCCAATTTTATGTCCGGAACGGCCCTCAGTGTTGGCGTTGGCCAATGGCCCCTACTGTCGGTGTGTCCTAGTAGGTGTCATGAACTTCTGGTTGACGGCACGAACGTCGCTGCCATATCCAAACATGCCCTTCACGAAGGCCCGAACGACGACCCCCCCGTTCCTGTGCACACAAGGTGCTTTGTTTGACACACACACACCAGCTGATCGTGTTCCGTTCGTTCGTTCGTTCGGTTTGCTCACCCAATTTCCAACGAGACGCTAATCTGCTGCCAATCGAAATGGGAAGAGTAAACAATCCTGGGGGCGGAGGGGTGTAAAAGAGTTCGTCCTTCTCGGTACGAACTTTATCGTCGTCAGTGCGAAACCTTGAGAGGAAAGATAAACAAAAATTCCATCCATCCCACACTCCAATTTTCCATCATCCTGGTGGTGTTGGACGATGTTGAACACACGAGGTTGTTACATTGACCTATATTTCCCGTCGGAGCACATCATTTTTGCAGGGAAGCGCTGCGGGGGTGGTCATCCGGAGTTAGGAGTGTGCTGATGGTTCTCTTTGTGTTGCTTTTTTTTTGTAAGCTGGATAAGTGGAAAGTACGAAACATTTCTGCTTGAAATGCGCTTTCTGTTCACCATCTTTCATCACGTTAAACCAACACAACACAACCGGGGTGGAAAATGAAACCGTTACCATGCCATGCTGATGCTGGCACTAGGCACTGCACCACCCACCTCCAGGGTCGTAATGTTCTTTTGAACTCCCCCGCTGTCCCAGATCCTTTGCAATAAATAACTTTCAGTTCCAGAGCATCATCATGGTGCGCCCGTCCAGGCTTTTCTTTGCTTGCTGGCGTTATACTATACAGAACGTTTGAAAAAAGAAAAGAAAATAAACCAGACATGGCGACAAGCGGACGCGAAGGTCACTCCCCATCCAATAACGGATGGTGGCACATTAGGTGGAAGCTGACATAAAAGTGCTGTCCTGAGTGATTTTTGCCCGCCGCCACCATTCGGGAGAAATCTTACCGCATCGAACAAATTGGGGAATGGAGCAATGCTTCCCCGGAATGCTGAGATTTTGCGTCACAACCACCGTCCAACCGAGAGTCGTGGACGAAATTTTCCTCCAATGTGAGCAACAGAGAAAGGGAACAAGAGGGTGTAGAACGTGCCAAACGATTCGTGCATTTTTAATGCCTTCACTTACCATTTCTTTGGGTGATTTTCCCCCCAGTTCTCATATACATCTCTGGTTCTGAGCGAAATTGAATCCGGGAAGAACCACCAAACAACAAACAAAACTTCTCCCCCCACAAATGATGGTAATGGATAAGAAATGCCCGCGTACGGGTGACCCGCGTTAACGATAATGTGCATCGTGGTCCCCCTCGGTTGGTTTATTGTTGTGCGATATTTATTTGCCACCTCTGGGGGAAGGGAGGGGATGAAAGATAAAAACCGCTTGATTTTGGGACGGTAGCGCCAGCAGCGCCACGGAGTCTAGTCTCCGGAGGGACAATAATAATGAGTGTGTTGGATTGCGTGGCGATGGATTGCCGACGGGTGTTGCGTGTTGCGGTCCCGGTGGTTCCCTCGTGGCCGTAGTTGTGTTGTTCCGGCGCCCGGGAATGGATTTATCGCTCGTTATCAAAGCAATTATATTACCGATGGTGGACAATTCCAGCCCCCTAGCGGGGAATGTTTTTTTTATTTGGGATACTAACCCGTACGGTTGCGGCATGTAAATTGCAATACCTCCCTGGTCATTTAACCCTCAATGCAAAAAATGTTTGAAAAAAGGAGAAGATTTATTTCTAACATATATTTAGAGGACAACACAACACATCAATCTTGTGAGACAGTTTTTTTTTTACATGTTTTGTAATAATTCCTCTTTCACAATAAGTTTCTGTACGTATGTAGGTTAATGTACCAAATTTATATGATTTGGAAAAAGATGTTATTCATCCTTATCGCAGCTCTTCATACAATCAATACTCTTCCTCTAATCATCGGTTGCATCATGATCCATCAATTCGGTTAATGAGAAATTTTTATAAGCTTTTTTAATGAATTAATGAAAAATTATTTAATGTTTATGAAAAAACAGCTTCTTTCGTTCAAATAGTTACTACCCGTGTATAACGACCCCCATAATCTGACTTTGGCCATTTTTTTAAACTACAATGGGGTCGTTATACACTGAAATATATGGTATACAGAGGTTTAAGTTACTTTGCAAGCCTTTTGTGCTGGATAAAATATTAAAGGTTAAATGTTTATTCAATATAAAAGGTTCAAGTGACAGCAATGGAAAAATAGATGCCGTAAAAATATAAAATATTTCCCGTGTATAACGCAACCATATCAAACCAAAATCGTGGATAAACATGATGTTTTACACGATGTTATACACGTAAAAATACGATATTTTACCTTGAAGCTGAGACTCAAATCCAAGGATGAGATCCGCCTGAAAACAAATACAAAATTATTAGATAATTTTGTATATAAAAATTAAATTATTAGATAATTTTTTTGGCTATTTCCTCCTCAACGACGTTTTTGTTGAATCAATACAGCTGCTTTTGAGAGCTCCGTACTTTGGAAAATTTTTTGGATAGTAGTAGTTGTAACGTGATATAAAAAAACGTAGTGTTATACACCCAAAAATACGGTATTTTATTTTGAAGATGAATCCCAAATCCAATATTATATCCCCCTGAAAACAAATTCAACTTAGATAAAATTCGCTATACCCTCCAAAAATCCCTTTTTATTGAGTTAATACAACTGCTTTTGAGAGCACAGTACTTTTGAAATATTTTTTAATAGGAGTTTTAAGTTATAAAACTAATTGGATATGCAGTATAATCTTTCAAGATTGTTGTTGTCTTTTCATCGTACTTGAGTTATGCAAATTAAAGAATCAAGAAAATATTTCACGATTATGCTTCCCTCTCGGGGGGTACCTTCAAGGGTTAAAAATCCAAATAATATTCATTAACATATGTTGGCCCTACCATGGTCACACGACTCCCTCCGCGGGGTGTCACCCTAGGCGCACGAAATGATATGCGCGTATCCGCGCTTCGGATGGAAAGATAATTCCCTTTCCGTCAGCTGACCACCTTCGCATGTTCGAACGACCTTGTCCAATTTATATAACACACCGTCGCCATCGGCCGCGACATTGGCATCGCCCTGGGTTTTTTGAAGTTCAAGTTCGGCTCCATTTTCCTTGCGCGTTGCAACCGAAAAAGGGACGAAGAACCGTCAAACCGGGTGAAATAATATGGCTGGTGGCTGCTGAAAAACGATGGACCATAAGGAGGGGGACAAAGATAACAACGAAAACCGGACCCGACAGTTGATGAAAGATTTGGCAGTTTTTCTGAAGCCGTTGTCTTTCACCTTGTCTGTCCCGTTGTCTCATGGCCATGGGGGGGCTGGGAAAAATTGTATCAATCCGTCTCTGGGATTAGATGGGGTGGTCATTTTTTTCTTCTTCCACGAAGGTCACGTCTCATCGGAAGGCAAAAACCAACCCACCCCGCTCCGTTAGGTGACGTCTTGTGCATCGCTGATCGAGCATTTTATGACAAACAAAACCTTTTCTGATGTAAATTTGGCCACCAAAAGTATGCCCAGCATCCGAATATGTCATTGAAACCCCGACGAACGCAACAAATTAATACCATTTAGCAGCGAACAAAAATCCTCCAGCTCTCGGCGGTAGCACTTTGAGATATAGTGGATTGTGAAAGAAATATAATCTGTTCTTTTTTTCCCCAGTGGAGAAGCTTGGACATGTCCGGTGTCGAAAGACGGCGGCTGTGCTGCGCCGTGCTGTTCCACTGTGCCGCCGGTCTGTGCGTCATCTGGTCGCTGTGCGTGTTGATTGAGCGGGCGGCCGAGGAGGTGCGCCGCGGTCAGATCGGTTGGCCCTTCTGGACGAAGCTGATTGTGGTCACGGTGGGTCTGACCGGTGGCGTCGTCTTCATGTACATCCAGTGCAAGCAGTACTTGAGCCTGTGCAACCGTTGGCGGGCGAGAAATAGGTACGTGAAAAGAAGGGGTTGGTTTGGCCTGGGGTCAAGGTAGATTCGATTTAACACGATTTTATGCCTTGTAGAATACTGCTCATTCAGAACGCGCCGGAAAAGATTCATCCACCGCAGTCGCCGCAAATGCCCCAGTTCCGGCGGGTACGAACGGCGGCCACATCGGGACAGCAGGACCAGCAGCAGCAGGCAGCGTTGCAGCAACAGCAGCATCATCATCCGTTCGGGGCGATGGGCATCAACGCGGTGAACAATGCGATCAGTGCGTCGGCTGGTTCCGCCGCCGTCATCGGTAGCCATCATATGCACGTACGATCGTCGTTCGATCATCCACTCGGAGGCCCGGTCGGGTTGGGTGGGTCTTCGTCCGCCGGCGGAGGAGGCAACCACTGCGAGCTGCAGCTCAACCAGCAGGGACAGATCATTGCGGCGAACATCGAGAGTAACTCGATCGATCGGTACGATCGCGACTGGACGCTGGACGACATCAGCCAGGTGTCGTTCAAACCGTGCCTCCAGGGAAGTGGCAGCCTCACGCCGATGCCCTTCCACGATTCGCTGCACAACGTGTGTGAAACGAACGTGCCGGTTTCTGGTGCTGCCGTGGTGAATCATCGCTACTCGACCGTATCGAACTCGTCCAATCCGATCACACTCGAACAGCAGCAGCAACAGCAGCAGCAGATGCAACAGATACCTTCTGGTGAGCAGAACACGAGTAACAGCTCGAACACTAGCAGCGGAAGCGGCGGCCCTGAGTTGAGCTTGCTGAACAAACTGAACAACAACGGTGCGGAACGAAGCGGAAGCAGTTCGCCGAATGTCGCGATCGCCACCACAACCATAACACCGGCGGGCACCATTGGACGCTACGTAAACTCGGCCATATTTCTCGAGAATCGTGATATACTAAACGACCCATCTGTTCCGGTGGGAGGATCGGTCAATAATGCGGAAGCTGTGACGTCGGGGGCCGGTAGCAACAACAAACTTTATCATCGTCACTCGACGGTACTGGCTGGTGGTGGTGGTGGGCCGCTGCCCTGTACCTTTACCCGAATCGAAGGGAATGAAGAGGAAAGTAATGGACAGGAGCAGCCGGTGGGAAGTAAAGCATTCCGTCGCTATTCGGATACCAAACTGTTGCAGAAGCAAACACTCAGCTTTGTGCAGCCCTCGGAACCGTTGGCACTCTGTGAGATTGGCACGCACACCAAAGATCAGTTGCTGCTGAACCCGAAGAGCATCATCTACGACATGTCGAATCTGCTCGGTCCGGCGGTGATCGGTCCCGGAGAGCAGGAAGGAGGATCGAAGGATACGGTGTCCGGTGCGCCAGGGAACCATCGGCACCATCATAGCCACCATCACCATGGACATCATCATCATCAGCATCATCATCGGCATCATCATCCGTATCGGCATCATCAGCAGCAGCAACAGCAACAGCTACATTCCCCGGCGGATCGAGCGACGGGAGATGACACACTGCCCTCGACCGACATCCAGTTCGATGCCGGTGTGGATGACGATGGACTAGAGATGAACATACAGGAGATTCTCGACTACGATCAGCAGCAGCAGCAGCACTTTTTCCCTAACGATAGGAAGCACACAGGTCAGCGATTGTCGCTGGAGAACATTCTACAGGCGTCTTACCATGACGATCCAAGCACCGTCCCGTGCCGGCCGTACTATGACCACGGTGGTCACGCCCCGATCTCCCTCGGTCTCTCTAGTAAAACTCCACCGGGGGGAGGTAGTACGGTAGTAGCTGGTGGCCGAATAATACCGTCACAGCATCATCCACCGCATCAACCACAGCCGGCCACCACATTGTCGTCCGGGGCGTACCCTCATCCACGTTCCACGATGGCCGGTACGATCGTCGTTTCCGGTGGTGTCACAACGGACCATCCGCTCCGATCGCCACCACCAGCGCCGGAAATGCAATCGTACCCCGCTCACCCACAACTCCAGCAGCAACGTTCGCACTGCAACGAATCCTCCGCCGCCACCGGGAACCGGTTCGGTGGCCCCGTCGAGGGCGGCACTACGAACAACAGCAAGCACAAACTGTTCAAATCGTTGCCCAATCTAAGCGCCAGCAGCGAAAATCTGCTCCCGTAGACGAACGTTGGGAGAAACGTTGGTGGGAGGAGGCTGACAGGCGATTAAATAAGATAAGAAAACAATGGTAATATATTTGTGATTGTTCGCTAGAGTAAACCAAGCTGTACGATGATATTTTAGCAGGTTTTTTGCATTATGTGGTACTCAATCTTATTATAACTTTTAAAACCGATGTGAATAGTGAGAAAATAAGAATGGATTAGCGAGTGCCAGAATGAGGAGAGAGAAAGGGAAAGGTAGACAGAGATACGTGGTTTTGCAACGGAATAAGGGAAAAGAGGGCCATATCGTCAGATAACAACGCGCCCGGGGGGCTTATGACGATGAGAATGCGTAGCAGGATTAGTCAAATCAAAAGAATCAACAAAAATAACTCCGTTTTCCACCCCACTTTACCCACGTTCTTCTCAATACTCTTAGATCCTCCATAGTAGTGACGTTTTTAAAACAGTGAACTTGCAAACAACCAATCTTAACTGAATCAGTAACCGAACTCTGTTGCTAAAACTTTGCTCTGACTGTTGGCCAAATTATTATTGGCCCCGCCACACATACACACACACATACAACCCCCGTCGGCCAGGGTAGTACTCTTTGTAGATAGGCATAAGCCAGCAAGCAGCAGGAAGAAGGCGCGTGTAGGAAACCTAAAACGAAAACCGATAGTCACATGGTGTGGTAGATGGGGAATGTCGTGATAGAATGAAATGACGAAGAAGAATCTTTTGGATTAGCAAAAAAAAAAACTGTAACTAGATAAAGCTCGAGACGGTGTGACATGATTTTAAAGCCTTTCGGATACTATTCCATCCCACCCTTCGTTGTTTGATGAGTGCTAGGGAAATTAGGAAGAAAAAAGGAAACGAGCAAAGGTGGAACAGGATTTCCCATCCAATTACGTGAGAAATGGAAAGAAAACTTGATTGTACATTTAATACTAGTGATAACAGAATAAGTAAAATAATTTTAATTGACCTCAACATTCGATTGTGTTTTATTTGTTTTATCCTTTTTCGAAATATTTTCTTGTTTCCTTGTTGGCAGCTGGTAAAGAGAATCGTTGATCTTTTCCATTTGGAGTCATGAAATACTATTAGAATTCCTCTAGGTTTGCCAAACGCACCTGCCAATACAGAATAATCCAATGAATAATCGTAACAACGTTCGGAAATATATTCGAAACGTTGTTTTTTATGAAAATTGTCGTTATCTGAGGAGATTTCGTTTGGGAATTGGTTCGCACCCAGTAGTTTTCAAATCGAAGGAACGGTTGGATCTTGCTGGGTTCGGAACAGCTGTGCACCACTTTTTTATAGCAAGGTGCATATATTACAAGGTGTTTTACAAATTCATTACTAGAAAAATTAGAAAAGATTGCAAAATGTAGTAGCATACTTGAGACAAAATTACGCGTCTTGGATAGACCATTCGTTTGAGGGGTTAATTGTCCAAATCGGTCAAGGAACAAAATAGTTACTTGCAAATTGGCTTATTCAATCTAAATTGCAAATCAAGGTATCTTAAATTTTCGCCCGAAAAGGTATTCTTCGCTCACACAAGTTTTTTTCTCCAAAACAGGAAATGATGGTAAAATTTTACCTTCGACAAAGTTACGCGCCTTGAAACAGTCTTTCATTTGAGGGGTCGATTGCAAAAATTGGCTAAGACACTAAAAAGTTATTGAAAAATTAGCTATTTCAGCCATTATTTCTAGCTGTGACCAAGGTGTTTGAAGCTTGTTTATGTCAAGCGCGCTGTCACTTCGTTCTTCACAACACAACGAGAAGTTTTGCCAGTATCTTTGATAACGCCGAGGCGAACGAATGTGCCGCGAAGGATGATCTCGTGGTAATTCTGTGCCAGAATACTTTTGTCGGTCGGTTGCTTGAGAACAAGTGCTGTCCTCCAGAAAGGTGCTAAAAAGAGTTTGCAGTCTACTTTGTCAGGAGTTTGCAAGAGGTCGAACGGAGCTCATTAATTCAACACGACGAGCAGATCAATAACCCTCGCTTTCGGAGCGCGGTACATCAGAAGGTGTGTGGTGTGAGGCAAGGAGGTAGCAGTGTGGTCAGTGTGGTGGAAAACAAATTTATCTAGCGCTACGCTTTTAATCCCCGTCCGTTGCCGTGTGCAAGTGTGTGCTTTTTCCGTCGGTTGCCAGGGGTAACAGTGAATACTGGGACCAGTAAAGGTGTAAAACGACGCGTCCGGTCGTCGATCCCGAAACCCTGACCTGCGAAGGAAAAGTGTGCACCAAAGAAAACTAACCGTCTTGCAGTCGGAACAACAGTATTCACAATGAGTATGGCCGATGGGGGTGCGGAGCTGCGGCGCCGTTTGCCAGCGGAGGGGGAAACAGCGGCAACAGCGGACGCACAGCAGCAGCACGAAAGCCCCAAACAACAGCAGCAACCACAGGAGTGTGCCACCACGGAAAACTCCGACCATGTAAGTATGAAGAAGGTCCAGGGCTGCTCAAGAATTGTCCAAGAAAATTATCTTCCAACCAATGGTACGGGGCGGCAAACATTTTAGGTTCGCAATTTATCGATTTTTCATTTCCCTCGCGTCCCCCCACCCATTGCGTCGCAGAGTTTTCCCGAGAACGGGAAGAATCTGCTTACTGTGTTGTGATGGATTTTCCAGAGCAAAATATGGAGAGAGAGCCAAACAGATAGCGAAGAGAGATGCGAAGGGTTCCGCGCAGCAGCGGTTTTTCTCACATTATGCCCAATTTTCCGCCACCGTGTGGAAAAAAGGGGAACCGCTCCCGTTCACCATTCCCGAGCAAATACGGAGGAAAATTCCTCCCACGCGAAATCGCTTCATGGTGCTGGAACTGGATGTAAACAGTAGCTCTCGCTTGCCTAGATATTGCTTGCCAGCTTGTTCTCCACCGAACGAACCATCTCCCGACGTAAGCAGTTGGTCAACACATTGTAACAACATACTTTTTTCTTCACCTTCTGCTTGGACTGGAATGTTACATCCATAAGGTGCATCTTATCTTTACGGCCCGAGCAGCACGAAGCACTAATTAAATTTGCAACCAAATAGCTCTGGGCGCAATATTGTCCCCCAGCCGTTTGGAACCATTATTCGGTCCGTTCGCTTTGGGACGTCTGGAAAAACGATTACCCCCCTTCCCGTGGCATTAGGAAAAGAAAAGCAAAAAAAACACCCACTACTCGGTAATCCAATTCCCACCGGCAACCAGTGTCGTAATGGCACACACACGCACACTGCATGTAATACCGTTTCCGGTGCTGCCCCCATACTGTGGAATGCTGGGCCCGTCTCCTGCTAATACTCCGTCTGCCCTTTTAACTGATCCCCCACCAGGGGAATAGAATCATGTCATTGATTAGTTTGGTTCACTTTTCTATTGAATCGAAACAGCGATCAGCTGGCCAGGGGATGATCCAACGGTCGCGCATATTGGTACGGAATCCCAGTAGGCCTCCGTTATGTAAAGTGTGTAACCTTTAGGCAGCAGTCTGCTTTGCTAATTGGCTTAGACAGCACACATCGTTTGATTAAACTCGCTGAACGTGTCTTCCAAAACCAGACTTCAATCTCTACTAATTGGTCCAGCCGACCGATGACCGTGTTCTCGCCTGTATAAGACAACCATTTCCAGCAAGAGTTAGCTTAAATTTAGTTTTGTGTACGAAATGGTTTTATATTCGCTCCACCAGAGGACGAAAAGATTGCAAACAATGTAAAATAATTTACAAATAGTTAACAACAGAGATGTAAACACATTGATGAATCTAATGGTTTTGAAATTAATCTCACGGTTTTAAAAATACTCACGTTTTATTGAACTATGACTGTTAAAAAGCTGTAATTACAATCCATGTATCATAAAAATAGTCATAAAAACAAAAAGACCCGAATAGGTTCCATCCGGAACGAATCTCACGTTCCCTCCACCTTATCTTCTCTTGTGTGATAATCTTATCTGCAATTACTGTTGATTTCTTTATTAATTCCTACCCAAAACTTTATCTGAAATTTCTTCCCACATTTCGGTCGGTATTGAACAGAATTGAGTTGATAAAAATATATATTTTCCTATTTGTTCACCCACAACAACAGAGATGATTTAAAAATAGTCCTTCTCTCGCCGACCAAAGCTTGCACTTTCTCTGAGAATTTCTATTATTCTTAGTAGAAAAAACGACAAACTGGCAAGTCATGCGGTTTCCGGCGGGGTGGTAAAGCAAAGAAGTAAAGACAGCAGCACCAGCAAGAAACGGAAACATCCGACGCGTCGCGCCACAGCTAACCAAAGTTCATATCAGTGTCCATTGCCTTCTCTTCCCTCCCAAGCCCTTTCTGGCCCAGGCTGGCCACTTGTTCGTTTGTTTAAGCAGCTGTTCCGTTTGTTGTTTACTCGCCTTCGCGCCTTGGGATGATGGTGATGAGGATGATGCTGCTGCCGTGGCTTAGCGTTCCCGAATGCGATCGGTCAATGTTTTCTAATCGCAACCCGGAACGTCGAATGTGGGTTAGAATGGGCTCGCAGATGGACGCTCGAGGGTGGAAGTGGAAGATGGATGAAATAATTATGTAACATCACTTACCACTTGGCACATCGTCCCATGGCGTACTGATAGGGCCATCTCCCCTCACTGTTAACCACCATGTTACGGTTGTT
>KE525007.1:292056-302985 GCA_000441895.2 Anopheles sinensis
TTGTTGTTTTTTTATTTGCTTTTCTGTCTTATCAGTAACCAATGGAATGGCGCCTGGTGTTCATATCCCGCTCCCAGGTTTTCGTGGCTTAATCTTTAAGATGTCAAAATTGGAGGCCGAAAATGCATGCTTTTGGGGCACTTTTGGACGGCCTTTTTCCGTAAAAGAGCCATTCCCGATTTCTTGCATTCCAATCACGGTCTCAAACATGGTAACATAGAGTCGTTCGGTTCTGGAAAGCCGATGTTTGTTGACGCAAGCACATTCCACCCGAGCGATTCATAACCGGTTTCTTTTTTTCGAAATCTAAACAAATCGGAGTTAAAGCATTGCCCGGAAACATTTGTCGACGGTTGGATCAAACGGTGAACCCCAAAGCGAGAATTCAGCCATCCTTTTCGCCCTATTTTTACTTATAATTTTTCTTCAAATATGGAGAACAGAACTTCAAGCAAGTTATTAGATTCAATTTTGATTGTATTTGTTAGTATTTAAAAAAAAGTTTAAAGTTTAGTTAAAACAATATTGGAACCACCAAAAGATTGGTTTGATATTGGCACGTATGTTACTCTTATGTATTTCTTTTCCATTTAAAATTATTCTTAATTTTGCAAGTATACTGTATTCAATAATACAGAAGAATATTTCATTCTGAAACCAACAACCTATATGAGATAATATTTTCTTCACCTGTTGCTCAAATAATTCTGTATGGTTAAATTTTGCTCTTCGATAATTACCTACACGTTACAATTTAACACAATTTTAGACGAATAAGCAAAATGATTGATTTTTTCTCCATCGTAAACTAACAAAATTCTCTTGAGTAACACTTTAAATTCTTCAAACAAATATATCATTTACGTAATTGAAAATACTGAAATTAAAGTTTTGCATAACTGAAAGTGTGTTGAAATGAGCACAAAATGCTATTGGTTGCTGGTCTGCAGTTTCAATGTTTGCATTAATAAACTAACAACAAATCAAATTGTCAAATAGATAAAATTAGATAAATATGTTTTTATAAACATACGATTTAAATTGTTGCAGTTTAAAGAGTTTGTTATACGTTAACACTACTTTGGGTTTCCACAACCTACCTTATTGATTCAAATGATTCAAATGCTCCAAAATATTGTCGAAAGTTTTATCGCTCCCCTTACTAAAACAGCCATTTTTTCCCTCTTTTGTAGGTTGACTCGGAAACAGAGACGGAAGAGCGACTACCGGATGAGAAGTACGTCGAGGAGATGGCCAAAAAGCTGCCACAGGGCACCAACAAGATGCCGGAGGTGCTCGGTCAGGCACTGAGCGGACTGCCCGATAGGTGAGGGTCACCGGTTTCTATTCATTTATTCGTCGGATAGCTTCGACTGTTGGGCCTCACCTTCCGGCGAAGCGTTGCGCCATTTCGGCCGAGTGCATACATGAAAAAAAGGTCACACTGCATGCTGTTGGACCTTGCACCTTGTTGGTTTACTCTATATTGTGCAAACTTATTCGTGAAAAACTCAAACGCCCAGCTCGTTACTAATTAAATAACTGAAAAGCAAAAGCCCAACAGCACGCCCTGCCCATCCAACTAACTCCAAACTGGGTCGTTTGAAAAAAGTTTGAAAAGCAAAAACAAATGGAAAGCCTTCTAACCGAGTCGAGTTCGATTTCCAACTCCTCCACTCGAGAACGTTGCCGAGGTCGGCCGCTCTAGAGAGCATTTAACCGTGTGCGGTATCCGATATTGCTACACAGCACAACCAGTTACCTGCCCTGTAATTGGATATAACGTTCAGGTACCCCAACCAGGGCCGAGCATTTCGCGGTCGGCGCGGTTTGCGTCGACGCACGGCGTGAATTCACTTCTCGACAAACCACACGCTCAATGCCAAGATCAGCATGACGGGCAGTTTCCCGATCGCGGCCGCTGAATGTCATCTATTTGCTTTTGTTCGTTGCAAACGTAGGTTTGCAGGTTTTCGGTGTTGTTCTGTGGAAATGACAACTGCGCATACATCAAGCAGAAGGAGGTCAAACGCGCTTAACGGATGATCTTTGGAGATGCTTTGTTTTTGGTTGTGTTGTAGTGATGGAAGTAGGATGTATGAGGATATTTATCTCCACCTTACCGTTGGTCACAAGAACTGTTAATGGGTTCGGACGTCATTCCGTTCAAGGCGATTTTTGTCACCCATGGATGATTTCGTTCCGTTGAAATAATGTATCCGTTGGGATGTAAATTGGCCGTAGCAAGAAAAGGAAGTAAAATAGTAATTTCCATTCCAAATTGCAAGCAATAATAGATGGACTGAATTAGGCAAAGTTAATGCGTCAGATTTTTTGATGATCTGTACAGGAAGCACGAATTTTAGCTATGATATTTTCACTTGAACTAAAAAACATGAAAACATCAAGTGGACAAAGTCCTACCAGGAAATCTTATCGTACAAAAAAAACATCATCTGATTTCTTAGCTGATTTCTTCACGATATCACACTTATTTTTCACCTTAAAATATAATTTGAAGCACGAGGTATTCAATACCAGGTATCTTACTCGTATTCTTTTATCAGATCATTTTAAAATTACCTTTAGTCTCGTAAATATCGTCACGAATCTAGCGACAAAAAAAACATATTTACCTTTTATACAATAACTACTTGAAGGAAAACATTTGTCGGTATCATTACAAAATGAAATACTCTACAAAATATTCAATGCTCCTTGAAGTTCAGTAATTTTAATTAATAGCAGTATGCCAACAAATCCTTCCTATATAAATTAATTTGCGTAGATTATTTATCTCAAGTATGATTAAATAAAAATAATTGGGTGCAGAACAAACGAGTTACACGTTGAAAGAGTACAAAATTAATCGAAAGTAAGCATCCAAATTCATGGATAAAGCTAAAAATTTGAAATATTTTATCTTATGTTTAAGTTAACTTCCGGATTTGAAAATCGATTCTCCATTCAAAAAGGGTTTCATATCACTTTCAAAACGCTAGATCAAGTAGATCGCAGCTATAAAATTAAACTTATTATGAATAATTTCTCCGGAAAGTGTTTCGTGTAGCTATTATCTTAAATGTGTGACATATAATTACTTTAAAATATTATACAGAAGAAGCTAAGGATAACCGATTGATTTTGTTCATCAACGATAAACAAAACTATGGGCTGATACATTTGTTTATACTTTTCCAGGTGGAAGAATTGGGTGATACGAGGCATCTTCACAATGATCATGATCAGTGGCTTCTGTCTGATCATCTACGGTGGCCCGCTGGCGTTGATGGTAACGGTAAGTATTGCGGGCAAGAAATCGTCAGCTGTAAAATGCAGAAAAAACTACCTCCCTTTTAAAATAACACTAGCGCAAATGCTTTACTTTATTAATTCTTATTGGGTATGCTTCCTTAACCGATGGTGTTGTGTACTACATCCATCACCCTATGGTAATCTCCGCTCTACAGTGAGTTTATTACGAATATTTTGGTGCGAACTTTGTCCCTATGTGACCGTATGTGTTTTGAACAACGCCGAACTGGACGATGGGTATGCAAGGGGGATGTCGCAAATAGCGGTATGGATGTTGTGTATGCTATTTGTGGACGGACTCTTTAAGCAGCTGATCGATGGCCTTTGAACATTTGGCACAATTTTCCGTATTATTCCTGTAAAGAGAGGGGAGAAAGGTATGTCCATAAGTGTCCAGAAAGTGGGTTCAGGTACGTTTCGGAGGTCTCATATATGTCTTACCGAATAACGTTGGATAGGATCTTGTTACGATTCTGCTCCGTGGCCAGCTTCGTTTGCAGGACGCTCACCAGATCTTCTTTGGTTTGCAGTTGCTGCTTGAGCTGCGAGATCGTTTCCTCCTGGGCCTCGAAGATGACCTAAAGGTGAAACCGGGAGTCACTTGACTATTGAACAGTTCAGAGGACACAGTTCCCAAGGAACCCGTCTTACCCTCGACTCTTCCATGCTCTCCGAGTACGACGGGGGTTCGTCGAGGCAGAAAAAGTCCCGCACGGCGGTACACGACCGCATCAGGTCGTCCCCGAGGATCGTATCGATGAACGTCTGCAGGCCCTGTATCCGGTTGTCGATGAAACCGCTGCTAAAGTTATCGCCGAACCATTTCTTCCTCGGCAGCACCAGCGTACAGTGCGGGAAGAGCGTTTTGAGCTTGTTGTTTAGGCGCACAAAATCGGTGTACCGGCGCAGCACCAGCCAGCAGGTGTGCGAGATGCTGTTTTCGATGCGCAGCTTGAATATCTGTAAAAAAAGGGTAGTAAGGAAAGATTTACTATAATTGCACAAACGGGTGAACATATCCAGAAATTGGTCTTACGAAAGACTAAAAACGGCAACCGCGTTTCCCTGCGAGTGTAAAGTATTATTTGTTACCGAACGGCGGAGGGCAGTAATTTGATTCAATCGTCTTTATAATGAGTCCGAGTGAAGGCAAACATTCACCTCTATGTCATAACAAGCGCGTAATTTGACTGATTTATGTCGTATCATCACAATTTTCACAGCCTCAACAATGTACAGAGCACTTTGGAGATGAAGTGTAAATTAACGTGTTTTATTTTTGGATCGAGCGGGGATAAAAAAGTTTATTTAATGCATGTAAAAATAATATAAAGCCTGTT
This sequence comes from Anopheles sinensis, assembly GCA_000441895.2. Taxonomy (NCBI): domain Eukaryota; kingdom Metazoa; phylum Arthropoda; class Insecta; order Diptera; family Culicidae; genus Anopheles; species Anopheles sinensis. The sequence continues at coordinate 296,712 of KE525007.1, forward strand.
TTAGGCACATTGTTCATAATGTTACTAGCGAAAAAAAGAAGTTTATGTTAAGTAATGCACATTGCGCACTGAATTTCTTCCCATTTCTATTTGAATGCATAGTTGGTTGAACAACGTGATGCATAGTTGGTTGAAAATATTTAGCTGAAATTTTCCTTTTTAAATATTTATTCGATGATAACAAACTCTTTGCAGTGGTTGTATAGAATGGAAAAATTGATTGATTAAATACCCAAGAGAATCAAAACAATTGTTCTCCATCTGGAGCGAAGGATGACTTTTGCAACCACAACGACTCCAGGAGCACTTTTTCAGGCTGTTTTAGCCTGTGAGAATTTTCAGTGTTTCAATTTTAGAATGTCAATACAAAGCCAATTCATTTTCTGAGATACTTGTGGATTAAAAATTATTATAAAGTAATAGTAAGTTATTTTTTCCCCAACCAATTCATATTACTCCCAACGATCGTCCGTATAAATATTATTGTTTTGCAATTGCTTTACTCAACCATGAAATCAATCTGTCCTAGACGTATCTTGACCAGATTAAAAACTGCACTCGCAGCTCAAAACGAACCCAACTGTTGGACTTTACAATAGTCGTAGGTTGCAAAAGTGGCGACGATAGTTCGTTCGAGCCTGACAATCTTTGTCGCAATCACGTTGTCGGAAGATTTTCATTTCAAGGTCCGTTCCTACGACTATTTCACACCAAGAGTGATAAGAGAAATCGGTTGTATGGCAGCACGCCATACAAAGGCGACCTCGTCCGGGGGAGGTGTAGTGTTTGGAGTTGAAACCGGCGCCAAAGGAATTGCAAATTTCAATAGGCGGGCCTGCATATCGCGCACCGAGATGACGTGATGTACACTCTTCATTTTCAAGAAACGTCTTCACGGCACACTAGATCAAACACATCACAGACACACACACACGCGCGCTTTCTCTCTCTCCCTCGCAACAGATCGCAGTAGGCACGCGAACCAATCTTCGCATCTTTGTGAGGTTTTCGTGAGTTCGTTGGATCGTTAATTCTATCGCGCCTGCGCCAAATACTACATCCGCGTGCCAGCGTAAACACCGAAACACGTATCGCATCCACCCATCCACCCACTTACCGTGAATCGGGCCCGCTCCTCCATGACCTCGTAGCCGACGATGGGAATGCGGACGGCGCTGCCATGATTATTGGCTTTGTGGTGCAGCAGTTCGGCTTTGTTGTTTGCTGGCCCGAAATCGCTGCTGCTCAGCTCGGACGTTCGGCGGCTTTCGTACAGCCGCTTCGACGGCTGCTGTGTGGTCGTACAAGACGCCCCGCCGGCACTACTCCGGACACTCCCGGGACCTGCCGAACCGTTCGGGAACAGTTGCACCGAGTGGTGCTGCTGCATGTTCTTGACGGCCAGCGTCTTGAGACACACTTCCGACTTGGCACCGAGGTAGAGATTGTTGGTACTAAAGCTGCTCCCACCACTGCTCCGGGCCACACCGCCCGATCGCCCGTCCTCCTCCGCACTACCACGCCCCTCGTGATGACGACGGTTCCCGGCGCAAAGATCGCCCTCCGATTTGATCGAACGCAGCCCCGACGACCGTGTGTTCGATGGTGAACCGCGCGCACCTAACGTTGGATACGAACTGGAGCGTCGTAGCGTTGATTGGGACCGGCTTAGTAGTGTGTTTCCGGGAGCTACTCCTCCCTTCTGGTTCCGTTTTGCATTCTGATTCTGTATAATCGATTGCACCGAAGGAACTGCTGGTGAACTGCCGTCGACCACCATCATCGGACCGTCCGGGTAGTGGCTACGGGCTGTCATCTTCATGGCCGTCGTCGTCGTGTTGGTCGTGGCGTCACTGCCGCCGCCATGCATTGCACCAACACCAGGGCCAAGCAGTTGCTGCTGGTGGCTGATAAACTGTTGCCGCTGGGAAGACGATAATTTCTCCCTATCCCGTTTCTGTATGGCGCGTAGCGACATTTCGGACCGTTTCGTTCACTCACTCACAACACAACGCGACAAAGTAAGCACCCTTTAAAAAACCACACACCGACACAAAAACTCGCGGCCCTTCGATAATAGAACAAGAAGGTCTCTCTGTTTGTTTATCAAATTAGTAACACGTTCTCCGCGGTGATATTGGCGCACGCTTGTGTGTTCGTTTCAAAGGCAACTGCAGCTCATTTAGAGCACGCGCGTTCTCACGCCTTTCTCACGCTCACACGCGGTTTTCTATCGCTCACGGCGGAGATTTGACAGATCGTTTGTGATCTCGTATTGATCGGGATGCTGCAGCACTTGGGATCGAACAGCTAACAAAGAGATACGAGAGATCTGTAAGTGGCACACTTTAATTTATCATTTTCATCGTATATTCATTGAAACAGACAAAACGTATTAATTCACACGCATTTCACTATCCACAGAAACGCACCACCGATTTGGTTTGGTGAAGGGCTTCGAACGTTCCACTGTCCTGCCGGATACTGCTAACGTCCACCGAAAAACCGGACGAAATCCGCATTACCTTGTGGCCGTCCAGCAGCGTCCGGCGAAAGCGAAATAATAATAATGTTCGCGTTGCGCACAAACATTCGCACAACAATAACCCCGAGCAGCAACAGAAACAGCAGATGGGGGGCCGTTTTCGCCAAACGAAAGCAACACCGTGTCTCAGTTCCCCTCCACACGCTCCCTTTTTTCCCTGCAACCCGATGATGTCTTTTCACTTGCTCTTCAGGTGGAAAGTGAGCTGTGTGTTGGGTCTCTCGGTTAGTCGCAGTTAAACAATGCTTCTGGTTTTGCATGCATATGCGGATTTCCGGACGCTTTCCTTCGGCCGAAGTATGCGCAGCGAATGGTTTACATTGCCCTTCGAAAACTGGGGAAGGAAAGCAAAACACTTTTCAACGCAGCGCGTGAAAGAGAAAACGGTTTGATTAAAAGCCCAAGGCTGAAAACACTATAGCACTCGCGGGACTTACGAAAGTGTACGAACTCTTACGCTGGTGGAAACTGTTTGTGCGAATGTGTAGATTTCTCGTATGTGGGCGGTTTCGGTATGTCTTTTGTGAAGGCAACACTTTTACCGCAGCAGCGATCAACCTCCCGGTGGCAGCTAGTCTCGAGACTTGTGGCTAATGATTTCGCTTCGTTTCACCATCAAACTTCAGCCCACGATCTCTGTTGTCCCACACGCACACACAAAACACTGCGCCACGACTTCCACGGCTGACTTGTTTGTTGTGGGCAAAGCGAGAGTGCGCTCCGAGACTGTATACAGCATGGTCTGGTCATGGTCCAAACACGATCCTCTCGGAGCCCAAGAAAGAGGGGAAGATGCATCCCCCACAATGGGCAAGGTTCACGAATACATGCATGACCCTGTGGGCAATCCGCGGATGGATGAATCAACCATATCTCGGCTCTCGCGTTGGCCGCTTGAGATAGTTTGCGTGCAGGCGCCACAACATCGCGGTATCGCTGCAGCTTCTACACAATGATGAAAGCCGCGGCGACCAGGTGATCGCCGTGTTTCTATCACAACATAAGCTCTTCCGAGCGCATCGCGGCCCGCGTTTGTTGCTGGAAAGCCGTCAAAACATTTGCTTCACTATGGGCAAACACGGCACGGAACAACCGTCACGCGATGGGGATCGCACGTTGTCTCTGCTTTCGTTCATGGAAGCGGGCTCATTTTGTGGGCGAGCGTGTTGCTGAACCATTCGTAGGACATGGGAAATAGGCACCGGTTTGGCTTGGAAAAGTTGTCCGTTAAAGTAGCATATATTCTTCAGCAATTGCTGCGCTAATAAATCATAAATCATAACTCTTGCACAAACTGTTCCATTAATAAATATTTGAAGATTTGCTCTTAAAAAATACAGTCAGGCAAGCAAGTATCCGTACAGTCACCAAATTGAAGTTTAAGCCTGGTTATCTCAAAACATACATAATCTAGTGCAAACATTAAACGGCATATCTTAGATAAACTACTATTCTTTGTAATTAGTCACTAATATTAAAAAAAAAAAAATACTTGTACGTACGTTGCCTGCGTTCATGAAGGCGGACTCTTTTTATGGGAGGGCATGGTGCTGAACCTTTCGTTCAATATGCCAAATAGGCACCGGCTTGACTTATAAAAGTTGTCCGTTAAAGGAGACAGAGTATATTCTGTAGTTGCAAAGTCAGTGACGTTAAATCGATCATAAAATATTTAGAAAAAAAAAAATTAAATCAACCACATCGAGGCATCGCCTTATCTCTTGCACATACTGTTCAATTAATCAATATTTGAAGATTTGCTTTTAAAAGATACGGTCAGATGAGGAACTATCCGTACAGTCACCAATCTAAACTTTAAGTCTGGCTATCTCAGAACATACATAGCTTAGTGCAAACGTTCTACGGTATTTCTTAGATAAACTACTATTCTATGCAATTAGTCATTAATATTTAAAAAAAAACGAAACCCGCAAAAAGGCTCAAAACCGAAGACAAAAAAGGATTCCATGCATGATGAGTATTTTGCTATTTATTGTGCCCCAATATGTTGCATTCAATGCTTGGTGTGGCTTCCACTTGCTTTAATAATAGCCTACAAGTCCCAAGGCGTCATTTCTACCAGGTTTTATTTTTCGAAAGATGCTGGGAATTTGTCCCTTTTTCCATAAAATCTATCGATAGGTGCCAGCTAAGATCAAGTTAATGTGCCGTTGATGGTAAATCTAAGCATCTCTGAACAAACGTGGTACACGCTTTGATTCCGGAGGCTTTGGGAGTATCGTCAACTCGGCCTATTCTTGCGATTGTTTTTTTCTCAGATATAATATTATTGAACATCTAAAGTTTCACCAAGGCATCGCTTGTCCATGCAATTAATTTGGTCAAATAGACCATGTTTCACACATGACTTGAACGAATTAAATATTTCCGGTTCGATTAATGGCATTTGAACACCATAACACAACGCCTCAACCACTGTGTTTTATAGTTGAAAAATTGTTACTCGTGTTAATGGATGAGTTTGACGTCTGGGCTCTATTGTTTGTCGTCTTTTGGGCCAAATTTGTTATTTTTTTCTCAACAACGTATAGAACACTGCACCAACACTCCATTCTCGTCAAAATTCCTACTCTTCTTTTCTGGTTGCCTAAAAAATGAACGAAGTGCCATTAAGCAATGTAAATGTAATAACCAAAAAAACATCCTTAACATTGTAAATCCAAATCGCATCGTTGATGATCTAGACGCTCCTTTTGCGAAGCTTGGGAACTCTAAGTATGGAATTCTTCACTGCATTTCTAGTAATCGCCTTTTCATTGTGGGTGAGTGACGAAAGACATCCCTTTGCAGGATTTAGCCTAGTTCCAGCTTCAAAAATTATGAAAAAAGTATGAGGTCCTGAGACTTAACATGGAATTTGCCGCAGAGTTAATCAACGTCCTAAGTTGATATCCTTGCACAATATATGAAAAAGACAGTTGTTTCCCTCTGATGTCGTTCCCATTTTTGTCCTAGGCCATATTGTCACAACGATAACAAGGCCTTGTTTTGAATTGTTTAGTGTACGAATACATGATTGACTAACTATATAAACGGACGACAATCTTACGATCCTAATTATTTCCTCTTTCCTTTTGTTTTAGGCTCTCGCTGTGCAGGTGAAATGTTTCCAAGAGATCATCTCGATCGGTTACTCCGTGTACCGCATCCACGGTCTGCCCTGGTTCCGCAGTCTTTCCTGGTACTTCCTGTTGACGTCAAACTACTTTTTCTACGGTGAAAATCTGGTCGACTACTTCGGTGTCGCGGTCAGCCGAGTGGTAAGCTTCCTAAACATGTTTTCCGTCCAAAGAAAAGATTCTTATATCTTCGTTTCTGTTTACCTGTTGCAGGACTCACTCCGTTTTCTAGTCAAATATCATCGCTTCCTGTCGTTCTGCCTGTACTGCATCGGATTCGTCTGGTTCGTGCTATCGCTGGTGAAGAAGTACTACATGAAGCAGTTCAGCCTGTTCGCCTGGACGCACGTGGCGCTGCTGATCGTGGTCACGCAGAGCTACCTGATCATCCAGAACATCTTCGAGGGCTTGATCTGGTTTATCGTACCCGTCTCGATGATCGTGTGCAATGACGTGATGGCGTACATGTTCGGATTCTTCTTCGGCCGCACACCGCTGATTCAGCTCAGCCCGAAGAAGACCTGGGAAGGCTTCATCGGTGGTGGGTTCGCCACCGTCGTCTTCGGTCTGCTGATGTCGTACGTCCTCT
>KE525007.1:322057-345675 GCA_000441895.2 Anopheles sinensis
CGCATTTTCCTGAGGGTAACGAGAAGAAAAGAACTTCTCCTCCCACCGAAACAAACCAGTTAACTCTTGGAGGGCTAAAGTTTGCCGAAGTTGCAGTGTTTTAAATTTGTACAGTATTTTGCAAACCATATCTTTGAAAATCTAAAAAAATTCTTGAAATCAGCACAATAGATGCAAGGTTATTAACCTTCTACTTTTGATTTCATTTCATCGTGTTGAAATTTTTTCAGTAAGTCAGGAGAAAATAATTTTTGAATGTTCAAAAAAATAAGACAATGTGAGACAATATACACGTCTTAAGCGGAATACTCCAATTTTTTCAATGAAATACTCCAATGTTTTACTCATATTTTCTCTAAACTTTGCATCAACCTTCTCCCAAAAATTATCAAAACTAAAATAAAAATTTCCTTAGTCTCAAAATGTTTTTATAAACCAAATTTAAAATGTTACTCTTATATACACGACATTTGTGGAAATTGTGGATAACATGGCCTAAACGAGGGTGCAGACCACGTGAAAAATTATATTACTGGTGTTTGTGTAAAAATTTGTTAATCTTATGTCCCTATTATTGCAATACAGAATTAAGAACTGACCATTTCAAAATAATTTATTAAATTGGTTTTTAACGCCAAAAACATGCTTTATTTCAATGCATTTTTCATCGTATATAGCCATTTTTATGAGCCATGGATGCTAAAATCCTGCACGCTTCTGTTGATTTAACGAAATGAAGATATCAACAGCAAGATAAATTGAATAAAAAACAGGAAATCTTATGAAATTTAAAGGTTCAAGAAGTTTTTGGGAAAGGTGAGTACATCATTGGGAAAACCGGATGGAAAAGAGCAGTAAGATGGAGAAAACTTCTGGTGGACAGGCCGGGTTCGCGCTGAAGGATGCATTGAATCATTATCCTTTGGATGTTTTCCCTTCCAGCCTGCGGATCCGTTCTACCCGAAGCGCACGAGCGCTTTTAAGTGCGAGTGTATGGAAAAACGCACTTTTAACGCGTAGTAGGAATAAGCAAAAGTAAAATAGGTAAAACACTCCATCCCGGTTTCAGATCCGTCGGGATAATCAACGACGAAAGAATGATTCATCCTCACTGATTACTCACACTCCTTCGGGTGGTCGCAGCAGGCATAGTGGTCGCCCCGTGGTCCTATGCAAACACCAACACCATCAACCTAGCGCACGGAAAGGAGTGTGAGTATGTTTTGATCCTGCCGAATGCAGTCGCAGCAAATGAAGCAATGGAAATGGGGAAAAACATGGCATGCTGCTCTGGCAGATACCAGCAACGCACCTCCGTGCCAAGGACAGTGGTGTGAGTGAGTGCAAATGTGTTTGTACGAGTGGGAAACCCCATCGTTCTCCCTTGTGTCAGCTGCTCGAGCTTCGTTTTCGAACACCCGACGCCGGATGGAAAATGCGTTCGGGAAAACTCGATACAAATACTGCTACACCGTGTGGATGGCTGTGTGTTCGCGCCAGGACGCGGACTTCGGGTGTGTAGTGGTGAACCAATCGTCCCGCCTAGCAGCGAACGAAGGAAAACAAGTTTCCCGTTGCCCTGGCAACGAACGAAAACGGGAAGCGGGTGCTCGTTTGGCACGCGTTTTTCACCGGTTTTTGTTATTCTTCCGTCTTTCTTCTTCGGCTCCCGTCGTTCCCCTGCCACCCCTCACCCGCACATATAAACACACCGAGCGCAACAAAATGAAATCCTCACGGGATTTTCCCTTCCCGCCTGGTGTTTGGTGATGGCAGCGAACTTGTGGCGCTGGCGTTCGGAAAAACTCACCATCGTGCGGGCATTTGGGGTTCGCCTTTTTGGTTTTCCCGAACGCCCGTGGTGCGCCCGAGCGCTGTTTGCGGCCGATTGCAGGAGCGCATTTCTACGGACCACATGTTTCACATTTTCACAACGACGCGGTTTTTCCACTGCAATGTGGTTTACCATTTTACTCCAGTGTCCGTTTTCTATTTTTTACTTTGTTTTCCTTTTAACGTAACCCGATGGGAAGTTGTACCGTAAATACGAGTGTTTCAACTAGCGTAAACTAAATTGTGGTGGTAATTAATCTTTTTTCTGTCTCAGTTCAAGAGTAATTGCATTTTATTTTAAGGTTTTATTTAATCACACACTTCCGATTTTAAAATATGTTTACAACTTACCTTCAATGTTTCAACAACATTCAATAATATTCCTTTTGAGGTGACATTTGTAAATCCAAGCAACAGTCGACGCCAATCGTCTGCCGACTTCCAGCCTCCGACGAACCGATTACCGAACATGACTCGCGCGTACTCGCTTAGTATGGAGGTAGTAAAAGTTTTACGATAGCACTATAGAAACTTGCGATACCGACGCGTTCAGTGCGCTGCTGTAAAAATAAGAACGCATTAACCGAGCGCAAATAAATCAAACTATTCGCTAGAGAGATTTAATTCGCCAATGAAAATAAAAACGGGATCCTCCGATCACGCTCTCGAAATGCTTGTAGCAGCTTTTTTATTGCGCCTTATTTTGTTACCAAATGTTTGGTCTGGTAATGTGGAAGCAACCGGGATAGAGGCTGCGTATTTTATGGGATTAAAAAATTGTAATCGTGCAATCAAACCAACCAATCGAAAACGGGATGAACGCGTTTGTAGGAAAAGGAGGAAGAGGAAAAAAACGCAGTAATTTGCTGGTTCAGAATATTTTGTCCATTCTGCCTGAAGCAGCAATTTCAACTGCATTATGATGGTGGTATAAAAACCAACAACAGCTCATACAAACGCACAAGCATCATGAGGCACACTAAAATAATCAAATAAATCATAAAAAAGATCCAACGTTGGAAGGAAAATGAAATGAGGCGCAAACAGACTTGAAATGGCCGAAAAACGCAGCATCGCACGCATCGTGGTTTGATGGGGAATACTTCACGCACCGGTTGGCCATTTGGGAAACTCTGTTGCTGTTAACTCGTAAGCTCCATGGCATCCTTCCACTTCCGGGATTGTGCTACACCCAATTGCGATGCGTTCTGCACAAAGTTTGCACCACTCATTCCAAATGGTTGTACAGTTTGGTGTTTTTTTCTCGGCTGTCCTGGTTGCGCTGGGTTTTATTTATTTTCTACTCACTCAGCTGACGCTGCACTAAAAGCTGATTACGGTATCCAAACAACAATCATCAGCATCAACGTAATCTTCGTTCGGCTGGTTAGCAACTCCACCAGGATGTGGGCAGGAAAAGGCACCGGGAGGGGGGAAAAATATTGCAGTTGAAACAGGAAAACGGGTCGTAAAGTGTATGTGCCCGATTTAAGTCAACCGCAACCAACGTCCACCCCGCCGATCCATTGTCCGGTGGTTTGGGTGGATGAATGGAGCTGGCGACAAACATAAACCACGTGACACAGTTCGGTAGCACGTGGGCAGCCATGGACCGAATTGGGAAAGGCGTTTTTTTCCTCCCGGCGATGGTTTTTCCCCAATTTTTGGCGGAAAGCATGAATCATACTTACGATAACGGGCGTAGCATGGAATGAACCATGGGTTCTGTTTTTTGTATTGCCCACCCGCAGGACTTCGGGAAACCGGGTATCCGGTAAAACATATTTATAGGAAATGAAAATGTAGTTTCAAAAAATAAAAAAATTACAAACCGAACAAACTGCCCCAAAAAGGAAAGTGTGCCGCTCATCAAGCCCAAACCCAAGTGGCAACTGATTAACGTGTTTTAATTTCCTTCAAACATCATTTTCGCGCGTTTCCACCTTCACTTCCGTTTCCGACAAAGGATCTGGTTTTTTCTCTCTCTTTGCTGATGCTCTTTTCTCCCTTGAAGAATTAAACGACCAACCTCCGGCAAGTCGGGATGTAATTTCTGGGGGTTCGAAAGTTATGGTGCAATAATTTCATTTCGATTAGAAAATACGCTCAAGCTGCAAGGTTTTGCTTACTTTATGGAACGTAGTGGTTGGGGGGATTTTTCAGATCGCTTTTTTCATTTCACCTTTTCACTTGCGTTCATTTTCACCGCAAACCGTGCAACCGGAAGACAGTGAAGTCACATCTCTATCGCGACATCGGTGCGCTTCACTTGGCTACAGTGAGCGCAGAATTAAAATGTCTAGACAATGATATTTGGATGTTATTCAACAAGATTTGTCATATATTTGTATTTTTTTATTTTAAAACATCTTTACAAATCTATTGCTCATTATTTAAATCCCGAGGTTTGAACAGCATATAACGTTTGAATCCTGTATGAAAATCAGAGCCAATAAAAACCACGAGAGCTGAACCAGCTAAGAAATATCTAGAAATAGATTTTATTTTTTCCCTGTTACGCACAAAGTGCCATTATTTAATTAGTTTTTAATATTAAAAGCATGTTTAGGTAGTTTGAAGAGTAAAATTATTGTAGTTGATAGTCTTATTCGTTTCATGAATAGCAAAAGATATTTGCGATTCGACTACTTTGTATTTTGTATCCTGTTTTAGAAATATTGGCAGAAAAAAAACATCGCATTTTCTCCTCTTATCATTTTCTATTAAATTGTAATGAAGTTTTGATAATAGAGTATAACTGCTGTTTTATAAGAGGACCAAATTTCTTTAATTTAGCACAGAAACTTTGTCATTTGTTTAGCGAAGACCTTTATATTTTAAGCCCTACTAAATTTTAATGGTTATCAAATATATTTGAAAATTCTGTAGTATAACAATTCACAATAGTACAAATATAGACAAACACCACATCTTTAAGAGGTTCATACAATACCAGTACCACTTTTACTTTCATCCCAGAGTTACCATTATTATTTTAGCCTCCACTGTACCTCACCGTCCACATTGGCCCCCAGTCGTCAGGTTCAGTCCGGAAGGAAGTGTGGAAGTTTAAAACGTCATCTACCACCAAACGCACACCATCTACGCACAAACGTTGCTCTGTTTCTTCTTGCCACTCCACCTTGTGCTCCACCGCCACAAGTTTGGGACACCAATAAAGTTTATGAAATTACGGGAATTTTTCGCCGCAACTCGGGTAAATGACGATGGCACGGTCTGGCAGCGAGCATCGAGGACATCAACACCCTCCCGCCAGGTTCGGCCAAAAACTCCGAGTACGAGCTGCGGGCAACCAACCTTGAAGCGCGTGTCGCACAAGGGAGCGGGGTAAGGATCGTCCCGGTGGCACTTGATCTGCTCATTTTCACTCCACCACTTTTCCGCTCCGTCGAAGCCAGGGGGTGTCGCTTGCGATGGAAATGGCACACCACCTCGGGAGGATAGGCCTGCGTTCAATTCCTTCCGGCTTCGGTTTTTCTTTTCTTTTCCCTTCGCCAACTTCCCTAACTGGATGTTGCAAGCAAATTTTTACCAACCAACTAGAAGAGAAAGAATGCTGCACAGAATGCTGCCGTAGTTCGGCAGTCCGGCAACCGTAATCTGGAACCTTTCATCTTCCGTCGTTCGGAGCGGAAGTAAGGTGATACATTGGCACGATAGGAAGCGGGCCGTAGCACCGACTCCGGTTCCGGCCAACTCAAGTAGCGATGGTTGCGATGATAAAAATAAATAACTCAATAAATTTTTGAGATAATTTTCTCATTTAAACAATTTAATAAATAAAAGTAAATACGAAAACAACTGCACCGGCGGATGGTCTGATATTCAAACCATTGGCATGGCGGAAAGGGAAAGGCGACCAGCGCCTACAAGCGAACACTCGACGTGGAAAGGTGTGTATCCTTACGGGTTAACACCCTTCCCACAGCTCCGGAAAGCCGACCGGGGGTGTTGAATGAAAAAGGTGTCTTAATGACACTGCTAAGACGTTCCTAACCTTAGGGTTAGATAAGGTGAATGGGGCGGTAATCGTTGCTAGGGAATCCGAATGGGAGGGGATGCAAATTATCCTAACCTTTTACGACATGTTCACAAGTCGATTGATTTTCTAGGATGGTGCAAGTGATTTTTTAAGCACCTAACTGTTCGTGAATTCGAAAAACATTAAGTATTATTTCAAAATGGTTCTGGGGTGAACGGACATTAAAAAGAATGTTTTTAATTTGATTAGTTTTGAAGAGTCCAGATGTTTTACGATAGAAATTTACGGCCGTTTTAAGTTAATTTTTTGGTGGGTAAAAGGGATAATCCTTAAATTATCTTTTAAACATAACAAATTTGAGTTAACATTTTCTTAAATGGTTTCGATGGTCGCACAAATATTATCTATCGTAGAATCTTCGAAATACATATTCTTGCCAAAGAATGTTTCACTATTTGTATTAATACTTTATTGCTTGTTTCAATGTTTGGCATAACTCCATTCCTTTAGACACCATTTATTTATTAAAGGATTCTAAAAAGTCATTCTCAACCTATGTGTTATTTAAATTGGAGTTCAGGGAAGCACTCTATGCGAATTTAATCAAATTGGAAAATTTCAAAAGGACCACGGTTTTCATGGATAGATTTATCCCATTTCCCAGGAGTACCCATTTACAGGGCGGGTGCATTAATCTTATCGAAACTTTCCATTCGCCAGACGGACGAAATGGGGGTGGAAGAAAAAAAATGAAGAACTTAATCATGCCAATCGAACACCGGCCAGAGCCGTAATATCTACGCTCGCACACAGATTCCCACCATTTCCCACCCGGAGACGAGGTCGCGTGCCACATAATCGTCGGCCTGCCGGCGAAAAGGAAGAGGAAAGGGCATAGACGAAAAGGAGAGACTGAAACGAATACATTAACATAAAACTCTAATTAAATTCAAAGTCCCATTTTTCATCCACGTCCATCCCGAATTCGGGACCGCCGGTTCCTTTACCGGACACGCTAAAGGACTTAATCGTCCTCCATGGTGCAGTATGAGGGAGTCGATACCTGGTGCCACGTGCCCCGAGATGCGTTTTACGGCTGACCGACAGGAGCGGAGCCTTTCCATAATCCCTGTGGTGCACATATTTGGGAAAAACACACACACACAGGAGACTCAATTCTCCTAAAGCGCGCATAGGCTGGCTCGCCAGTGGAATAAACTTTCGGGCCAGACAGTGCGGCTTAAGTATTGTTTCTGTCCCGGCCCCAGACGATACCCGAAGGACCAGCTGGACCAGCGGGTACCAGCTTCATTCGAATCCCAAGATGCACCGAAACCGAGATGGAACCTGAAAAGCAGAGAGTTACGAAAGACGCGCGGTGCAAGTGACTGAAGAGAAAACAATCAGAACATGTGACAAATGTGCCCGAGCCCAAATGCTGCGTCTGGACGAATGGAGAAAACCTTGCACACCGACCAGAAGAGAATTGCACCGAAACCAAACACGCTCCGAAATTGAGGTGGTTGAGAAAAGTTTGATGACCTGCAGAACCTGGGTCGACCAGAGAATCGATGCACCGGGCCCTTTCGTCTGGCCGAAGTGGAAGCGTGGTAGAAGAAGGTGGCGCAAGGTGGTGGAAACTCCTATACGGCCAACTGGTGTCCTTTTTCATGCGGGAACCAAGCAACGCAGCCGACTCGAGCTCTGTGTAGGTGACGGAGCAGCTTTCTTCCTTCCACCTCTTAACGAAGAACGAAAGAACCCAACATCCAGGACAGTGGATGGACGGAGTGAATGGTTGGCGTGGATTTCTTGCTCCTCTTCCTTCTCCTCTCCCCTGCTCCTTTTCAGACACAGACACATTCTGCCCGAGCGCTCGTTGAACATCTGATGCCTGTCGGCGAGGCATATCCTGCGCTCGATCGACGGTACGATCGTTCGTCGGAGAGCTTCTTCGCCGTCTTACACTACGTTCATCGGAGGTGAATTGTAAGGACCTTCCTGCTGTTGCACAGCCATTGTGGAGGAACATTAAGTTCAAAACCTTCGCGGTAGACGCGGCCGAATGGAAAAGAGGTTACTCAACTCGTCTCGTCATGAGGCGTTTTCTTGTGCTCAGGATCGTTGCTACGGTGCGTCAACCAGCATTTCTAGAAGATTTTCTGAAGAGCTCATTAAAATGAAGTGAAGTTTTCGGGGTATTTCGGTGTCTACAATAAAAACTATTTTATCGACATAGGTAATAAATTTATTTTATTTTCTGATCGTAAGTTGTTTAGTTTGGCTAGAAATAGTAATATGAAATCTTTAAATCAGTAGCTTAGTGTAATAAGCGTTGCAGTAGATTTTAATGTTCATTACATGTTCAGAAAGTGGGATTATTTGAATGACATCGTTCGGCTTTGATGTCCGATAATTTACATTGTTTTTCATTTGCAATTTTAGACAATATTTCAACCAGTTTTTAACGTCAAATCAAATCAAACAGTCCTATTATCATTTAGTACTCTTTTCAAATGATAAGAAATCAGTTAAAATTTGATATTGAATATGTAGTAAACGTTCAACTGAATAAAATAATATGATATTTCATTGATCAAAATCAGCTTGATTGAATGGTGTAAATTTGAACATCAAACATCAATTTTGAATTCGTTATCAAACGGTAGCCTTGGAATATTGTTTCTTCGTATTCAACGCTAGTAGTCTGTATTTTTTCTCATTTTTCGAACCATACCTTTAACTATTTCAAGCATTTCCAACTCAATATGGGTAATCGTTTAGTCATAGCAATTTATAAATTCGTTGAAACGTTTACGTTAATTTGGTCAAATTTATTTGGTAAGTAGAAAATGAACAGATTCAAAACCGAATTAATAAAGGCTAGCCAAAAAAAAAATCCTTGGTAAACTGTGTTGGTCTGTGCACAATATTCTTTTACTCATACTGCTTGGATGATGTATGCATGTATGCTTCTGGGGCTTCGAACGGTTTAGAATTGCAGCCATGCACCTGGTGCATAATGCAGAAAACATAAGGAACCCTCGGAACAAACCGCAACCAACAAAAAAGAAAAAGCAAAAATGTAAATGAAAAGAATGAAACGCTTGAGGAGTAAAAAAATTAGACCTCTCATGTTGAAAAGAAAAACCCCGCACCAATACGAACAGGCGGAAGCGGATATTTGTGCCGAGAATGACCGCAAGGAAAGGATTGCACGTTACATTAAAAGGTCCTCGCAAAAACGGTGCAAACTGCACTTGCCGGTGCAACTAACGGTAGTTACATTATCCTGTCTTCTTTTCAATCCCTTCCGTCCGAACCGATAATGGGTGAGTGTCCTTCGGAGTGGCGAGAGAGGGATCACTGCACTCCACTCCAGAACGGTTTTTGAAGGCCTTAATTCTGCTTGAGAAACGTTAGGATTTGCGCTTGTCCATTGCGTGCGTTCGTCTTAAGGCATCGTTTAAATGTCATGACCACAAGGGTGGCCGGTTTTCCTTCCTTTTCCCTTCGGGGCAGGTGAGTTCGGAGCAGGGAATCCGGTCGAACACGACAAGTGGCGATAATGTTGCCGACGCGTAATGTGCACCGTGTTTTACCTTCTGTTTTGTGCAAGACAGCGGCCCCCTGCACGACTTTGACCTTGAACGTCATTTTTGCCCCCCTCACCCCCTGGTACCGCTCGGTTCCCTGTTTGCAACTCACCAGGATCAGGGTCACCGGAAGCATCCAGGGTACGATCCCTTCGAGTTCTAGCGAGTTCAAAGCGCGCTTTCCCCCAAATATGCGCCCTTCTCGAATTTGTTCGCCGGCCGAAGGAACAACAAGTGAAAATTGGAATCCTCGTGCCACCCTGCGCTCGCTAAGTGCCGGTCCCCTCCAGGACGGGATTTTCCCCTTTTCCGTTTCGACCCGTTTTTAGCCCACTTGCACTCGTTCTAATGTTTGCTACTTTCCTGCTAAATACCCTCGTGCAACTTGTGAACTTGACTTACCGTGAGGTGCGCGTGTGTGTTCTTGTAAACATAAATACGATTGTGCACATTTTTTTAGAAAGTCACCCATGCTGTAATCACGCGTGTCTCCGGGGTTTTGTGCACCAACGGGTCACCGAACCAACTCCCTTTTATTGTGGAAACGTATGCAAGGATCTGGAAGACGTTGTCCTCGTTTCGCTCGTTGTTTTTCGATGCAACCATCTTTGCAAGTCCCCTTTTTCCGTTTTACCTACTTCTACTATTTCCATTTTCCTTCCGCTGTCGAACAGAAATAAATGACTAATCGAGGACATTCCCCTCAGGGGTAGTTCAAGTGTTTCCCGACGGACCCTACTCTGACGGCCCGGTTTCCTCGTAAGGAGAGTGAATCAGGTGCTTGTGGTTGCTGGACAAATTGTAACAAACCACCGTAATGACCCTTTCTTCAGCTGCTTCAAGAGGTTGTGCGGTCATCCCGGATGGGTCCCGGTGTGCGTTGTTTGTTCCTTTGCACGATTGCAATTGTGGTGCGGCATATTTTTATTGTCCTTGTCGATGAAAGTTGATGAAAATTTATGACCAGCACCGTAATGGCGGTTCGGTTTTTTTCTGTGTTCTTCAAACCAGACAATTACACATTTGTTTCAGCAAGAAGTGCTGTTGTTGAAAATATAAGTGGCTAATGTAGCCGTCTTGTGGTTGAAAGGATTGCAAGCATAAAATGTATGACTTCACTTGCATGTTCACTTGTATGTTTCATGGTAAATATATTCCGTTTTAAATTTATTCGAAAAATGCAATCAACCGAGTTTAATTTTATTTAATTGTATTCTGTGAAAAAGAAAAGGCTTTTCCGGATTTTGTTTTTCGGTAGGCACTGGTACGGCACTTTCCACCACAGAACATCCCATTTTGCCCCATATTGAGCGTGATAAAAATTCGATTTTTATTGATACTACCCAGAGTGAATATTGTCTTTCCAAACGGTACACCACGCTGAAGACAAGTGCCACTTCCGATGGTGCGTAAGGGGTGTTGGGAAAATAACTTCCTAAAAGGTGGAAAAATATATTGCCCATACGTGCCCATGCACAGCCGTCATCACGTCAGGATGGCGCGACGTTCGACTGCGTTCGACAGATTTCACACATAACTTTGGAGCAATTTAAATAAGCACCGGTGAATGAAGGTGTCATCGCCAGCACACCTCGCATTCGCTGCGTTATTAGACCTTCGCGTCTGCTTGTGTTCAACAGCAGCACGAAGGAAGGAAGAGTCCATTCGTTGCTGGAGGTGTCAGAAATAAAAATTCTTCCGATTAAATTGAACAAAATTAAGGAAACTTCAAACTTTTCACCGGTGCGGGCAAGAATGGGAAACGATAGTCCTCGAGGTGGGAAAGATGCGAATTCGGAAGCAGACAAGACGAAACAAAGCAGAAGCTCGACCCGTTTCGGAGCGTGTGAGTTACGGTCGCAATGAACGGTGGGGCGGAAAATGCTTCTTCTTCGAGGTTCGGTGGAGCGGACTCCAAGTGTCAGGATTTTCCCCTCACACTACTCTTGCTTTCCCAGTTTTCCCCCTCCGTTTCGTACGTGACAAAGTGAGAAGCGAACCCGGTGTCGAATCGGGTTTTTCGGAGGAAACGAAAGAAAAGTCGAACCCCGTGCAGCACTGGGAAAACAAATTCAAAGTTTTCTGCCAGCATTGCTTGGTGGTTGTCGATTTTTTCTCCTTCTTCCTCTTCCAATCTGTCTCTTTCTTCTGCGCTCGAAATTCTGCCTCTTCAGCACTTTCATCCCATACCTCGCTCCACTATCATTACTTTCCCAAACTCCACACCGAAACAGCACACTGTCTTTCGTCCTTCGAATTGTTTGGGACAATTTTCCCTCTCAATCCACTTCCACCTTGCCGTGGCAAGCCCGCTGCAAGGCTTCCCGTTCTTCTGGGTGTCAATGGGCAAGCGACACAATAAGCGCGCATCTCTTCATCTCTCGACGGTGCGCATAAAAAAGCGAAATTTATTGGAAATAAAGACAATGTAGCCGGCAATGTCTTTTCCCGGGCACAGGCTTCACTTCTTTTGAGCAAACCCGGATTTTTTATTTCTCATTCTTGTGCCGCTTGCCTTATTTTTACACTCGCAATATTGTTTGCGCAGAAGAAGAAGGAAAGTTAATCCTTGGTGACAGAAATTAGTTTGGTGCTTACGCAATGAGAGGTTACGTGACGCAATCAACGTTCGATTGAAAGTTGTAGCACATTCTAAACTCGAAAGAAAAAGTAATGTCTTCACCGGATTCATTGGAAAAGTAGCATTTTATAATTTAAATTTCAATAATAAATTACAAAAAGATGTAGTTTGGTTTCCAATATGAACGAATTGATGAAAATCGTAAAAATAAATATGACAACTGATGTATAAAACGAACTCCAACAACTTTTATCACTTTTCTCGTTGAATAAAATGAATAAAACACGTTCCGCGGTGCTGGGGAAAATTTGCATTCAATCATCTGGCAATGGAAAGCGAATGAAAAAAAAAGCCCAATCTCGAGAACCCACAAACGGGAGGTAAACGATGAGCAACCAATAAACTTTTATCATCTTTTATCATATCTATTTTTTCCTTTGATTCTCGCCTCGATAGTATGAGCATTTTTTTCCGAGTAACTTTTCTTCGTGTATGGTTTTTTTTGCCTCTCCATTCGTCATTCTTTACTTCAGGCACCCGCGAGAGGTGAGCCCGTTGGTTACCGTGGAAATTCTCCGCTCGAACGGACATTGCCGAACGCGGGAGGGAAAGGCGATTCTGAGCAGTGTATGCGCATAACTTTGACCGGTGATTTTTCCAGCGAGCGAGATTGCTGCTGACCGGAGGAAGATTGCCGACGATTGCAAAAATCTAACCCAACAAAGTGGAAAACAGCGGGTTTTCGCCGGACAAAATGATCGCTTCCACGGTATGTTGTAAGGCTTTACAAAAAAAAGTAATACCAAGCACAAAAGGAAAAAAGAGCATTAAACGCAAAAAATAACATGTGCAAATCTAGGTGCTTCGGAGGTGGTCAACCATCTAGAAAGAATGTTGCAGCATGCAAAACATAAAAAAAATGCACATTCTCAGGTCCGGATGGAGTCCAGAAGTTTGCTAGAAACCGAGCGATGCACAACGCTCCGTGGCGTGGGCAACGGAAGAATCGCCTCGGGGAAGCCCGGCGTTGGCCCCTTCAACCGTGACCGGAACAGGGAAGCAGTTTTTATGCTGTTGCTTGGCACTTCGGTTCAGAAAAATTCCTTCCACACCGGCTCGGGGTGTTGGAGAAATATGGTGGCCAGTGGACGAACGTTTGGGTAGGCGCGCAGAAGAAAACGATGGTGGTCTATAATTGTTCGTTCTCGCGTTCTCGCATAGCACTTTCAAGCTTCGTTCTGCCTTTGTTCCTCCGATCGAAGCTGGTGATTAGTAGTGGCGGTTTTGAATTCGACATGTTAAAAGGACGCTCTTGGGACCAGCTGGCCGTTATCAGGGTCGTCCATGTTCGTTGAAATGAGAAGTTGAAAAGGAAATGCAAATGATCGATTGATTGATCTGTAAATAAACCTTGATAATTCGATTCCTCAAAGAGGGTAGAAAAAGAACTACGTTTTCAAACTATTCATAAATTATTTCACGTTTTCAAACTATTCATAAATTATTTCACTCAACGAATGTCAGTTATCAGTTTTAAATTAACCTACAGTGGGCGCAAATCCTATAAACGAGCCCCTTATTATTTTTAAATTCCTTACTTTTTGTTGGGTTAAAAAGTTCTTTATTATGTTTCAAAGATAACTTGCCAGGCTGATCTGAGAAGACCACAATAGTTCGATGCCGAATTATTTTTTTATTACAGCTCTGCAAAACAACAAACAAAATAAGCAATAAATGTAGAATTTAAAGGTGATTTTAATGTTGAACTGAGATAAAATTACGTTGCGTTTATAGGAATTTTCTTTTATAATAACTTAAAGAAATGAAAGTGGGTTAATGTGGGATAAGATTTTCAAGGACTGTATTTCTTATTACACTTTTTGACTTTAAGTTTTTTGCTGGCTTTAAAATATGTTCAAATCAATAAGTATCAGAATCTTCAGCACTTTTTTTGTCTTCGTCGCAATCTTTTGTCTTCGTCGTAAATATTAAGGTTAGGTTGTGATCTAATTTGTTTATTCAATAAATGTACAATCTAAGGAGGAATCATGTTTTTACATAATGTATTATTTCTTTTAACTTGTATAACTTAATTTACTTTAGCTATGTGTTTGCTGCATAGGTTCATTGTGAAATGTATGGTAAAGCATTGAAGTTTTTATATTATTCCTTTTGTTTTCGTCTTCCATCCAAATGAACTGTTTTAACAATCTTATAAGTAAAAACTGACATGAAGTAAAATAATTTTATCTTCATGGTATTGAATGCTTTTCCTTACAGTTGGCAGACATTTTTGTCATACGAGCAAACACGGTTGCGCGTCATACTTTTGTAAATGTATGCTTGTTTTATTCGAGCAATCATCATCATTGCCTCGCGAATGGAAGCATCATAATTCAGCAGAATAAATTTTGAAACCCTGGCCCTGGTTTCGCTGTTCATTTTACCTTTGCAATAGATTGTATCTTTCGCTCCATGTAGCTTTTGTGTTTTAGTTTGCAAAAATTTCTATTTGGTTCCTCCCTTGTCCGCCGGCACTCTCCCTGCTCGGATGCCAAAATTCAACCCCCTCAATCCACTGCGTCCTGTCATTATATTATATTGTGTAGGCTATCCACTGTCGAGTTTTGCTGCTTTGGTTGGGATTTGGTGACTGGTCTCGTGTTTTTAACCTCTTTTATTTTCCCGTTTGTTCGTTCCGTCGACCAACGTTTCAGGACGATACGATGCAGCATGCAATGCAGCACCAACACACGCGTGCCACGTGCAACGGTGCGTTTAATTTGCTCACCGTGAATACATTTACACGAATCGCTCCGTCCAGGGAAAATGTTTCCGAAATATTCAATTCAAACCCGTCCTCCAGGAGGGGTTTCCCGCGAACGTACCTTTGTGCTTTTGCTTGTGTCAGTTTGGTTGGGCATGTTTGTGTGAATGTCCCTTTCGATTCGAGTGCGATTTCACATCATGCACCGCTCTTTCCCGCATCCCTTTCCCATCCAGCAAGAGGCAGGACATTTCAGGACCATTTCGGTTCCCTACTAAAGTCCTTTTCATCCATACATTTTGATGATTGGCTTCCTGGTGTGTGAGTGGAATACATAGGCGAGCTCGTTCGTGTATTAATGCATGCCGTGATTGTTGCATCCTGTTTCAATCTTCCAGTGCTTTAGCTGGATGCATATTCCCGATTCCATTTTTAAATATGTTTCAAGCCTTTTCATATGCAAGAACTCCAACACGGATAGTACTGTGTGTGCGTGCGCTGTATGTATGGTGTTGGACAATTAATAAAATTTAATGATAAAAAAGGCCAGCACCGAATGGAGTAATTTAGATTGCCACCGATGCGCCACTTTTATCGCACTACGAAATTGGCACCACCAACACACGGTTGTGTGGAACAGAATCGCACACTTTATTCGCATTTGCATTCCCATTCGGGTTCGGATGGAAATGCGCAGAGTGCCGCTACCACTTCCCGTGCTTATCGGTGCAATATAATCAGCTCATTAAAAGTGTCCTTTCGGACTCGCTGGCATACGGGAAAAATTTGCCCAGGGAAAGCGAAAGATAAAGCGGAGGGGGGAGAAGCGATATGGAGCGGCCGTGGGTTAAAAATGGTCAGGCTCCCTTGCCTGGAAGCAAAACCGAAAGAGGAAACATTTTAGCAAACCAACCATCCCGAACCACGAACGTTATCCTGACACACAATCACTGGGATGTATGTTGCAATACTATGCTGTTTGTTCGGTTTTGCACTCTCTTTTTTTATAAGTGCAACTAGGACCAAACGTGGAGAATGGGGTTCTACCTTGGGGAGTCAGTTTTATCCTTTTCAAACCGAAGCGATAGTTGTGCGGCAAACTTAAAAGGGACCAACGTATTTGTTGTAACACGTCCTCAAAGGACGTGCTTGCGAGCGTGGAAAAAGGGGTTCCCCAGCCGGCAAGGGGAGAGAAAGTGGGAGGGATGGAGGACAGTGCAGCAACAGAAATCAACCAGCGTGCTACAAATTATGGCCATCCTACAACTGTTGCCCGAAAAAGGAGAACTAAAGCCACCGTCCAGTTTTTGCCTCACTCTGCGGCGTATCCTTTCGCGATCAGAGTTCAGTGGCTTTTCCCGTGAGTTGGGGCGTTTGTGTGTGTGTGTGTGAGTCGTCGAGCGTCGTAACGAGCCAGGACGAAAACACGGAAAAACAAAAAACTTCTGACCGACTGACTGACCGTTGCAAAATTTCTCCCGGCTGTGTTATTTGCATTGAAAGTATTTAAAACTATTTTGTATGTTTCGTTCCGTGCTATTTTGTTTTACGAGTTCTTTTCTATGCTTCGTTTTGTTTCGCTGTTGCACATTGTTTTTTTACTGTTTTTATATATTTTTTTAATGCACGGTATCTTTTTCAGATACTCATTTATGTCTTTTCCCGTGTCGTAGATGGAGATCGCCTTTGTATCGTTGCCATTTTTATACGCCAAACCGAACCTTTGTTCCTTTGTTCCTGTTTTATTTTCCACTAGCGTTTTGTGTGTTTCTTATTCGTGAATAATTTTCACTATCTCCCGCTCCATAACTTTCCTTTTGGTATTGTTTTTTTCGTTCGTTTTATTTTCATCGTTCCAGGATGGCCCAACCGACCGGTCCTGGTCGTGTCGTTTGGTTTTCGGCGCAATAGATAGATAATGAGTGCAGCATAAGGCAGCAAACCGCCGCCAGAGGATGTACGATTTTTAGAGAAGGGAGGGTTTTGTACGCATACGGTATAAAATATCATAAAATGCCTTCGAGGTAGTCAGTAGAAGGTATGTTTTTATTTTCCGATTAGATTGGACAGGGTGGAGTAGAGAAGATATAAAATAACATTATGTTTTCAAGGATCGAAAATACGGTCCAACGCTGAGGCAACCTTTTCTACAACAACTTATTTCCTGGTTTTTCTTCGTTTAAATTAGTTCAAACTGACCATCGAGTAGTTCAGCAAGGTAGAACTAAAAAAACCCTTAAAGTAAAAAACCGCTGCTTCATGCAAAATATTTAATGTAAGTAAGTAATTACACGTCCCGCGCTACCGGTCGTCCGGTCCGATGCTGGGAGGGTGACCCGGACGACATGGACACAACATCCCCATTACCCTGGCAGACCGTTCCGCTTCGGCAGCGACCGGCAGGACACGACGCACGGACCCCGAGCACTACGGGCGGTGGCAAATTGGCAATTTAATGGAGTTGCAAGTAGGGAAGGAGCAGTAAAGTAAAGAAAAAAACACCGCGGAGTCAAACTGAAAAGAAAAAAAGGCACACCGATCGTTGTTCGCCAACTGGCCAACGACAATGGATAAGCGAATGGGTGGCCACCATGTTTCATTTGTGTGTTTATGCAGATGCAAAAGGAAATGGGCAGGAAGAAACAAGAGAAGTAAAAAACACAGTGCGTTCGCATCTAGACAATGAGAAAAACATAAAAGTGCATTGTAGTACACTGACAGTACTGGCTAAATGTCAGCATAAACATCTGAAAAATGAACTCTTTGAATTTCTAGTACGACAGTTAAAATAAGTGAACCTAACAGATGCAAGCACTATGAATAATATTATTGTCCAATTTTATAAATATATCTAATTTCAAAGCAGAAGTAAATGGAAAAATGATGCAACAATACAAATGAAACCCCTTCAATGCAATTGGCCTGAAAAAAACAACTGTAAAGAATCCCTTCATTCAAAAAAGCATACAGAAGAAGATTGAATAAAGAACTAAGGCTGATTGAAACATTAATATTGAGCATTCCTTCAAAAACCCATCAGGTTCTTTCCGTCCTGAATGGACGCAGCCAGAAGAAAAACCAAATTTGCAAGAATATTCCCTCTCCGTTCGTGTTTCGCTTGGCCATCAGGGAGTACTTTTCAATGTTTTCCGGTACGGAAACGTCTTGTGATAGTGCAGTGTGGCGTAGTGTATGCCCTCTTGTTGGTTGTACGATGAGATTTGACAGGTATGGTACGGTCCCGGTTCCTTTCGATCCATCATTTTGGACAGAAATTGAACGAATCCGAGGGTTGTCCACACACAACTTCATTGTGCAATTCATCATCTGATTGCACTTTCTCTACAGATGGGAAAATTTGTAGGGAAAGGGGGTGTTTGGGCCTCATTTTTGTTATGCGTACGAATTCAATTGCAATTTTGCTATTTTCCTATTGAATGGCGATATTCATATTTGTAGTTTTATGTTCCCAAATGAAGCGTTATCTTAAGTTAGGTTTTCATAGAACTGTTTTGTACTTGAAGATTTTCCAAGGACATCGTTTAGTAATAGTAAAGTTTTTCAATATGCTTCGATTGGAAGCCTTAAGTTCCTTGTTAAAGAACTGGTAAGTGAAGTAACCATGTTCATTGTTCTTATATCCTGAAACATAATTGATTCTCGGTATCCCAATTACTATAGGTTAAATATTCTCCTATCCTTAATAACTTCAGTATAATTTAAAAATACATCCACCACGAACCTTTTTTACAAACCAGTTGAATGTTTTTTTTTTCTTTCAAATAGCTTGAGTTTATTCTAAATCAAATGAGAACTACCTATAATAGCCGTAAAACTAGTTGATGTTGCTTATTAATTTTTATGATTTCATTATAATTAAGAAGATCAATTTAGCTTATTTTATGCTGCGAAAATTATTTTATACGTGTTACCATATTAATATGGCCTGTTTCAGTATTCTTCAGTTATTTAAAATCCTTTTCATTATAATGGTTTTGATTTCGGTTTCTGAAACAATTCATTCGAAGTGAATGTTCTTTTCATACCTTTTAAATAAAACTCAATCGAAGAAATACGAAGAATTCTTGCCAATTCGCAAAGAAGAGATAAAAATATTTTCAGAAAACTCACTCGAATAGGTTTGTGTGTGCGGAAAAAATGGCACATGCAGCAGACACATGCGGTTCGATCAATACCAGCTTTCCTCCTTCATGCATCCCAATGTCCCACACGTTGATCTCCAGCGTGGAGATGTCCCTCGATTTCACCCAAACACATTCATCTACGGGCTGGAAATTTAATTTCATGTGTCCAGGGGGTGTACGTTTTGGCGTTAAAGCATCCCTTTGGTGATTTACCAAATGCGTTCGTCCTTGATGATGATTTTTCCAACCAAACGCGTCCAACCTTTGAACGCGACGCCCGGTTTTCCTATCATTTCAACGCTGCCCGGTACAGTCCGTGCACTTTTCTCTGGGTTTAATGCATTCCACCCACCCACCGGTGGGATTGATCGGCGTTGGAGTTGGTGTAACTTGTTTGAAAGCCGACCAGCACGCATTATATTAGTCGAGTGCAGTTCAGGGTCGGGAAAAGTGAATCCTCGCTTCCGACTGGCCGGAGGGGACCATTTTTGGCCTGATTAAACGGAACCAGAGCGCGATTCGATTCCTCGATTTCAGCAGGACGAATCCAGGGTAGGGCATCAACACGATCGCTACCAACACCACCATAGTGTTTCGATGTTTCACCACATGCTCAACATGACCGGGCCCGGCTGGCGGCGTTGTGTATGCATTAACGCAGGACTAATGTTGATTGGCGTTTTTACGTGCCAGCTGCTCGTGTTTCAGGGTTCCCTTTTCGTCCTTTTTTCATCGCCCTGTCGCCCTTCCCTGCCTCAAAAAAACCCTCTATCCATTGGAGCGAGTTTTATTTTCCGTACTCTTTTCCACTTCTCTGTTCCTCCACTTTATTTCACGTTTGTGTCATTTCGCTTGCTTCTCCTTTGCACTCCTTTAGCGCTAGTTTTGCTTTTAGTTCCTCGATCCCGATGTTTTATTTCCCTCTTCGGTGTTCGCATCCGACACACCTATACCATATCGATGCCACTGACGTCCACGGAAGGATATTCTCCCCGGGTTTGGGAGATTTCGCCTGGATGGAAAATTATTTGTGCATGTTTTCCTGGATCAGAGTATGAACAAGTTTTTCCTAGCGTACGAACAGATAGTAATATTTTTACGTCGTTTTCACACTGTCTTTCTTTTCTCATTCTGTTGCTACAATGTATAAACTCAATAGTTCAATTTATGCGAGGTCCGCTGATTATGCTCGCCTCGGTGTTGGCTAATGAATAAATGGATAAACGCGTTAGAAATGTTAAACCAAGCATAGTGAGAAGCCGACGTATGGCGTATCGTTAATTTATTTTATGAGAATATTGAAACTCGTTAGTCATCGGACGTTGAGGTAGTTGGGATCTTTTTTTGATTGTCTTAAAATTTCATTTCCATTTTTCTAAAGTTAAACTATACACTATGGATTGAGGAAGGAACGTTTGATTGTTTAACATGCTAAAACGTCAACTTTGCAAAGACTGAGTAGTAATTTATTATAACGTATTGTTCCAGAACCAAGGTAGAACAAATCGGAAAACTTCCATTAAATAAAATGGAACGGTATAAGGTATAAGTTGTATTTTCGACGGCATCAAGAACACGGTTGGAAACTCTTTGTTCCAACTGGGACTGATTGTTCCGAAAATTTAAAAAAGAGAAAATGCCTTTCTTGAGAGGTACTTCAATCGTCTCTTCTACCGTAAGGATACTTAACTTTTGAAGTAACCCTATAGGAGCCATATATCATAACCAGAAAGTAAAGTATGCAAAAATAAGACCAAATTGGCTACCGTTTCTGCTTCCGGTGCATTTTCGCTGCAGCGACAAACAAATCTCCTTCGTTCGTCAAAAGGCCCCGATGGTAACGGCATCCGTGAAAGATGTCCCCGTGGCACAAAAATATAAAAAGAAAGAAACATATTTGAAAAAAAAAACTTGAAATGGTGGGAAAACAAAAACATAAAGCGAAGGAAAATACTTCATTTCCGGAAACCCCACTCCGGTGCCGGGTACGAGTGGGTCCTCCAACGGTCGTTAGTTTCAGAAGTCAACGCCGAAATCCTGGCGGCAGCGTTGGATTTGTGGCATGTTGCCGGGTGGAAAACCTCGCCAGTGAACGAATAGACGCATCATGTCCCCGGGGGTGACAGGCGGATGATCTTGAGCAGTTTGCGTTGTCATTTTCCTCCGATCAGGAAGATGATTTTCCATGGGGGCCCCGAAAAGTGGAACCCGAAGGAAGCGGGATTCAAATTAAAAGTGTCAGAAGAAGAAAACATTGGATGAAGACGCAGGGCGTGCGGTAGATGTGTGCGTGCTGAAGCCGGCAACAAAAAGGACGAAAGAGGATACGAAGCGGAGGATATCGCTGGTGGTTACGCACACAGGCATACGCGCAAAGGGGAACGCGCGCGCTTCGCTTCGATGCTTCGGGATCTGTTCTGGGATAACAATAGCGTCACTTCGTGCGCGATGGTAGTGTGCGTGAAGTCGATGTTTTTCCCGCTTTCTGTTCCATTCTGTTCTGCTTAGGTACTGCGCACACTTGCTTCACGTTTTGATAATTTTTAAATTTTCGAAAGAAAAACAAAAGAGTTTTCAGAATCGTTCTAGAGGGACATCATGCGGTATGGTTTTGAAACAACGTTTAAAAGACACTATTATTATTTTTACAACAGTAAAATTTCTTTTCTCTCCACTTCAAATAGTAAAACACGTAAACCCAATGCTTATGAAATCTTACGGAATATTAAGGGGATTAAAATATTGTTGGTTTTCAAACTTTATATTAAATGTTTGAAATGCTTATTGAGTTTCATAGATAATTTCTTTCGTTTAAGATGAGATTAGATAATTTTCTGAATAATAAATAGCAAAGGAAATTCTTTATATTAGCTTAAGTATTGAAATAGGCACTCTTACGCATAATTGGAAGGAAGGAAGAGCGAATCCATTTTCGGATTTAAACGAACTCCATACATTTTGCTGCCAAACACGTACCCCATACTTCGGGTTTCATTCTGGTTGCGTGTGCGTGTGGAACGGTGTGCGCATCCCTTCAGTACAGCCGGAACAACCGACGACGACGACGACGGCGAATGCGGGCTCAACCGCGTGCCATGCAATGTTTATCGCGTTCAGTTTTTGTGTATCTCTTCGTCGGATGAGAGGGTATTTCGCTCCGGTGTGTGCTTCAGCTCCGTGAAAAGGTGAGCCGTCGATAACATAGTGCGCGTCCCTTTGCGGCCGAATTTGCGGCATTTAGAGGTTTCTTGTCGATAGTCAGTAGGCTACGCCACTGTGTTGTGCATTTTTGTAAAACCTATTCCGTGTTGGGAACTAGCGTTTTACCATTTCTTATAGTTTTAACTAGAATAAAGATGTGCAGTGAGTGTGTTGGTCGATAAAATAGAAGCGCCGAAAGGAGGCATAAAACGAAGCGAAACACTTTTTGTGGGTACGCTGGTATAGAAAAACACATCAACAATGTTCAGTCGGTGTCAGCTGTGTGTTTCGTTGTGTAGAATTTTATTGCTGATTG
Source organism: Anopheles sinensis (assembly GCA_000441895.2). Lineage (NCBI taxonomy): Eukaryota > Metazoa > Arthropoda > Insecta > Diptera > Culicidae > Anopheles > Anopheles sinensis. The sequence continues at coordinate 344,500 of KE525007.1, forward strand.
GAACAAATATACAATTGTGATACGTGATAAGTTTTAAGCTTGGGACTAGCCTCTGCCCTTACGACATGGTGATAATCGAAATGATGAATCCTGATGTGTGATTTTGCACAATTCATACTGCGTGTTGAGAGGATCAAAAAAACATAAACCTATCCACTATTTGACCGGATAAAAGCGCTTAGCTTTCCTTCAGTTGGTTGAATGAAACACATGTCTTCCAAGAAAAGATGCTTCCATCTGCCTAGAAATGCAATAGCGTTTCATATCAGATAAATAATGTTTACCCAGGTGTGAGCCAATAGAACGTTTTATGGTTGTATCGTGTCTTTATTGGATGAAATTTAAAGTACCATCACAACGAAAACTACGTTAAACCGTCATTCATTGTGAAGATGAAAAAGGGCCACCCTGACTCGAAGTTTGTTTAATTTTTCAAAACCTAACAACCAACATCGATTGTGATGTTAGTTCCGATTGATGACCGAGAACGGCAATCAAAGTGATCATTGGTAAAAAAAAGTAGTCAGTAGTAGTGCCATTTGTGCAATCCTTTGTTCCCTTTCGGGCGTACAAAAAACGCACACATTTCGTCGTGTTGAGAACAACTCCCGGATAGATACGAATTAAATCAAATCAATTGTGCCTAATCAAGCAAAATGGAGTCGAAAAAACAAATAGATGCCAACACCAACGTGCACGAGCACACGGGACAAGCAGGAGGATATGGAAGGAAGGAAAAATCAAAGAACGAAAACGAAATGAACCTCGAACGCGCGTGTTCCGTATTATGACGTGTGCTATGTGTTTGTGTGCTTGTTGCGATGTAATTTGACGACGATGATAACAGAAAAGTGTGATAACAAACCCCGCGGTTTGGTTCTTTTTCCTCGCGCGGCGTCCATTCGATTTGCATACACGCACAGGAACACGCACATCTCCCCGGCCGGAGAACCCCGGTTCCGGTTTCGGTTCTTTGGCGCGCAAATGTGGCGACGAGGAAAGATGGGCGAGCTGTTGCGTACTCGGCGTGTGTTTGTTTGACGCGTTTTAAGGCCTGCCGGTTGCGCATCATTCCTGATTGTCACTTGTTATTGCTATTATATTGCCCGCGTTTGCCGTTTTATCGTGACCGTATTGCCTCAAAAGTAGGCCTGTGTGCTGGCCATAACGAAACAG
>KE525011.1:23391-34196 GCA_000441895.2 Anopheles sinensis
ATTCAATTAGTCAAAGGAAATTTTTGCCAGATAATTTTTGGTTGTTTGTTCTTGGAAAAAATCATGTTCAATTGCACAATCTGATTTGCTTTCATCCCATTACCCATTCTATCTCTATCCACCAAACGAAATGGTGTTTCTCATCAGAATAGCGAATCATCAACGGCCAGTATGCGGATCAAATATTTATAAATTGATTTATACTTTTAAATGACATCGTTTTCCGTGCCTGAAATCGATCCGTATCGCCAACACTTCGCTCAACCGTCCCAATGGGCCGCATCGCCCGATGGTAAACACTAATCTTGATGCATTGGAGTTTTAATTAAATTTTAGTTATTTATCAAGATTTGGCCTTCACTCGTCATTCAGAATTTATTGATCGCCTCTACGGAGGGCCTGGAGGAGCAGCGCTTGCAGCGTGAAGTTGGCGCTTCTGACGAAGGGCAATTAATTTCGCTCTAAATTGTCCTCGTTCGTTCGTTTTCCGCCCAAGACAAATAGTGCCCGGCTGCTGCGAGGTTCCCGGTGGAAGGCAGGACCGGAGGGATCTTAAATGATTGGCGAGAACGGCATCTTTCCCGCCTGGAATTAGTGCACTGCGTCGAGCGGTGGTCGCGTCGGTTTCCCAGGGAACCCTCTGAGTCGGCGGGTTTCAAACATCGCTCGACGCCAGAAAATCTAATGCGTGACTTTGGGCAGCCGACGGCTCGTTCGGTCCATTGCGCAACTAAACCCAACGGGAATCTTCGGTTCATTGGGATTTTATTGTCGGTTTATGTACGCATAAATTTATCATTAGCGTGCCACACGCCCTCAGGGCTCCGGCTATAGCCTGCAATGAGCTGCAAATAAAAGCTGTCGATTTCCATCGATCGTGCCTTTTTTGTTTTGGCGACGAAAAGCGTTCACACGAGTGCACAATCCAAGGATCTGACCTTCCCTGACCGGTGGAAATCGATTCGATAAATGTTTAGCGAACCTCAATGTTCCGTACACACTTCAGGCCCAGTTTTTGTTCCATATAGAATCCGTAAAGCATTGTTATTCTATTGCATTGTGGGACAGAAGTAATGTATGGGATAATCTGTGTATACTCTCTTTTGTAAACAGTTTACATTAGTCAAATAACATAATCATTTTTCGGTCTCCTTTTGCTTTATCAACAGTACATTTTGAACAGTACATTAAACCTCCTAATAAGCATTTCTGCTCTAGTCTAGATTTTCCAAAACTTTTTATGAAGTGGTTGTTTTCCTAGTATGAAGAATAATGATTTGGTTTTTGTTCATAAATCTATGGTCTTTGATTTATCGATTGGGAATGAGGATATCGAAATTGTAAACAACGATATGAATTGTGTAATCATTTTGGATTATGAAATCGTCACTTTAACATCTGTTTGAACCATTTATTTACTTATGAATGATTTTAGTAGTTTATAAAGGGCTTATTGTTTTATTTGATTTTTTTTTGTAATTTACTGCAATTGAGAGGTTTTAAATGTTGCAGATTATTACAAGTACAGCTAACATACAATGTTTGTCTCTTGCTGCTTGGTTTGATAGATTTTGCAAATATTATATGCAACTAAACTAACGTTTAATTATTTTTTTTGTACTGGAAATCAAAGTATTTGTTTTTCATTTTAAAATTAGTAATTTTCTACTTCCTAACAGCGGCTACGAAGATAGAAACGTTATCTACAAGGTAAAAAGAATTTTTAAACATTCGCGTTCAAATCAATTGTGCTACGAATGTTGCTATGAAGTATAACAAATACGCTTTCATCCAGTGTTGGAATATAGTGGTGAGGGTTTAAAATTGTGTGAGGATTTTGAAAACAACTCAAACCATCCATTTTCGACCGCTTGCGAACGGGATCCGAACTTTTAACGCGGGAGATTCAAGGCCAAACGGTGGCACCGTAATGTCCTCGCAGCGGAAGGCTAAAGGAACGAGGCGCGGGTGTCGAAAACCGATCCGATTGAACCTCCCGATGCTCGACCGATTTGTTGTCGAGGTTTCGAAAGTTATTTATAGTTTCTTTATTACTTTTCTCGCTCTATTTCCGCCCGATAGTTTTACCCCGACAGTTGGTCGACCGAGTTTTACGCCGCTCCGGAGGGAGACGGGTTGTACCGGTACGTGGACCGGCGATAAAGGTGGGACACCATTTCGGTTCGACGTGTGAGGACAAATTCGGTGTGCCTGCGATTGAAACCTATTTGAAGCTGTGCACAAACGGAAGTGATCTCTGAACGTGCAATGTGCAATTGGGAAACCACCGGGAAATGGTTTGCATTGGACAGGGTGTTATTATTTCTCCGTGTTTCAGCTGTCTTTTCCACATAGACATACACCCACACAGCTTCTATTCAGCCATCGAACGAAAAACAAGCTTGGCCATAGATCTGTGCTCATCCGATGGTGATTTATTTTTCCTCATTTGCTGTCGGTACCTTTTCCCGCCACCACATCGTTCTCAACTGGCTGATTCGACCGAGTTCATTGACGAGGGCGGCTACCCTTCGATACGGGCCTTCGGTCACCAAGGCCCGAGCTCTGGTGTTAGCGGTGGCGTCCAAAGAGAGAACATCATATTGTCACTGACTGTGCCGTCGGCAGTAAACATGTCATCGATTTGGTCCGACTACGGTTCTCGTTTCTCAGGGCGACGACGTTGACGATTCCTTGGGGAGCTGCATCTGCTGCCCGCCGGGTTCTTGCTGTCGAGAAATATATGTCTACACCGTCCCAGTTAGTTCCCACACAGCCAGTCAATCTACCGTTGGTTCCTTCCGTGTCCCAATCTCCTTTCCCTCCCCGGATTGGGCTCGTCGCGTCGTTCAAACCTTTGTGCGACAATTAATTGACAACGTCGGCGAAAATTGTGAACCGTCGTCAGGCAAAACGGTCGGACCCTTCCAGAGGGGGTGTAGCATTAGATGATGAGTGCGAAAAATATGACGACATTGTTATCGTTCTGGGCCATCGACGAGCGAAAAGGAAAAGAACAAATTGTGTCGGCCCGTTACTTAATCACGTGAGTGGCGGGGTTTAGCTGAAGTGTGCAGAATATGTTTTGCCGTCTATGCGGAATTTATGCTCGTTGCCGCTAGCATAGTTGCGAGATGATTATGCCCGAGCTGGGAGCAATGATTACGAGGCGAGTTGGTTTCTTTTTAATCTATTCGATTTACGAACGTGAAACCGATGTCTTGAAGACAACTACAACGTGTCTTTGCTAAGCTAAGTGATTTTGAAAATAGTATGGTTTATGCGCGAGCTATAAAGAAAAACTATTATGACAAAATTTATTCGATAGTCATAAAGCAAGGTACTAAAACGATTCATTAAACGATTACTCCGGTTGCATCGCAATAAAAAAGAAGGGGGTAAATAAAGTGGAGTTTTTCCGAAAACATTGTACACCGGAATGATGTTATGTTCCGTTAGAAAACTGCTCCTCCAAACAATTTAACGCATAAAATGGAGCAATAAATTTTGCAGAACTAAAATTGTTTTCCTGCTCCCGAACCCTTTCCAACCGGGAGTCTATTTTGTCTCGATGGCGTTTATAAGATGATGCGAATGCGGCGGATCTTTTATCACACTCCATCTCCATCCAATTGTCGCCAATAAAAGAGGATCCAACGGGGCAACCAAGTTTGCCATTGGAAACCGGGAATATAAACGACGTCAATCACCCAAAAGGCGCCGTGGGGAGTGTGCCTCGAATCCTTCAATACGGAAAGCGAAGGGTGATGTGGTTGTAATAAAAAATCCAAAATGAGCGCCATTGCAAACCGCTCGTTTCCCAGGAGAGTGACGAAGGTTTTCCCCATCGGCGTCATTTAAGGTCCCACCGCACGCCGGTGCGACCGATGGCGACCGGTTTTGACCGCAACCGCAACGGTGGCCGGGTCCCCTGGTAACGGCCCAATGTCCTCCCGTCTGACACCTAATCGTTCAACGCCCGTGACGGCTAATCGACGACGAATTGGCGGAGAAGGTTCGAGCCTATGCAACGGAAAGCAGGAGCTTAATCGCGTTCGGCTTAGAGTCTTGGGCCGGTTAATCCAATTCATCGGGGTTTGGCGTCGTTAAGCTTTACCCCGTAGTAGGGGATTACGGGCAGCCGGGGAAGTGATGCAGTTTCGCAGCCGAGTGATAAAGCGAAGCCTAGGGCTACTAGGACCCGACCGACCCGGTGAAGGACAACGGTTTGCTGCTGCATGCTACGTCAACTTTTGCGGCTCGTGATGGCGTGGCGGGTCGGTTTGATGGAAAATTGCGCTTCATCAAAAACATCGACCGGTCGGTTTCGGTTAAAACCGTTTAATCAGGGTTTAACCGAGGGCGGTGGATTAACATGCAATACGCGACACGGGAGACACCTATCGTTCGCGCGGCTTGCGATAACACGCGAGAGCGGCCAAGCGTGAAGCATCCTTGACGAGGGACCACCGCAGCAGGTTGAGGATGGGATGGGATTTTGCGGCCTGGCAACCTAAACATCCTTCTTCTTAAGGTCGACATTATTGCTATCAGGGTGAGACAATCGATAAACTGACCGGCATCTGTGCGTGTCTAGTCACGGTTTAATGGTGATGGTTGGAATAGACCTTTTACAATAAACAAGCGAATTCAAACAACGACTTGAAAGGACATGGAGTTGTGACCTCCAATTTACTTAGTAAATTAAATTTCAAAGGAAATTAATTTAAACAAGCATACTAACATTACAGTGCCATCTCCATTATAAAGCTGTTTGGCAAGTTTTCCAAACAATTTCCATGGCATAAAGTTGTACAAATTCACATAATACGTAAAACATAATTTAAACGACTGCTTTTGATCTGAAATAGATTCTTTATACTAGCCGAAGTAGGTTCTCATAATATTTGAATTAATCCAGCTGACTGACATTATTTTAGCACCTGTTTCTTTTATCTGTATTAAGTGACATAACAGAAAGTTATGTTTTTATTTTTTATAAATATTGTCACACTCAATTTGATTTTAACTTTACTAATGCTTAACCAATTATTAAATGCTTTTTATGACAAATTGTAATGTACGTTCGATTTGTATACAAAGTTTCTTCGTATGGTTTGTGTCGTATAAACTTACTTTTAATTCTTTTTTTTTAATTATTAAGATAGTAGCAGTCGATGACCCATTACTAGGATAAATCATTTGATAACCTTCTGTTTTCGAGCTCAAATGGGCGTTGACATACGCCATGCAAGATACAATACAACAATGCATTCCTATCGTGCGTGTAAGCGTCACATAAAGTATTGAAATTGTTCTGTATTGTTGCTCAGGAGATTTCTACAAGATTGGCTTCTCTTGATTGCCTGTGCAAGAGATCAGAAGGACGTGCAATGCTCGTGGCCAAATCTCGGCGACGCGGTTGCACGAAAGAGAAAAGATTGCCTCTAATTGAAACCGAAATTGGATGCCCAAACGCAACGCACGTCTGCGAACGCACTGAGCCCCACTGAGGGAGTCAACTTTGGGAATCAGTCGATTTTTCTCCTCTTTGTTCGGTTCCGAGCCAAGCCCTGGTTGCCGTGACGTTTCCGATTCCAGAGAGGATATTCGATCGCGATGGATACGGAAACAAGCTATGTTGCTTCCAATTTATCTTCTCGAGACACCTACCTCATCTATGGATGAAACCGTTTGCCAACGTTGCAAGGCTCTGTCCCTTTTTTACGTTTTGGTGTTGTTCATCCTAGCGTTCCAATCAGTCTTGTAGGACACATGACATGGTTACGTATTTAATTCGGTAGATCCATATAGGTCTTGTGATTTGGAGCTGGTAAAAGATCTATCGATATGTCTGAGAAGAAACTCCATATTAATCAAACATTAGAAGCATTGAATGATGACAGCAACAGATCAGACATTAATTAAAGAGAACTGATCATCACATGTCATTTCTTCTCAAAGCGTTGCCTCGTATGGCAATAGCTATAGGTAGCTTTCAGTAAGCATACATTTTTGGTACATGTTTTATTTCTAGGTGCTAAAGTAAAACGTAAAATTAAACCCCATCCCCAGGTTTAATTTTAAAAGACTATAATTACCCGCATGCTTCATAATAAAATCCGTGACGTTAAGCATCTATTCAATATACTTCAAAAATAATATGGGATAACATCCTCATTTCAATTTATTTTCTGCGAAACTTGAAGAGATTGTACCCCAGCTTCATTTACCCACCTTATTTTTTTCTTATCTGCCAATTTCATTTAGATGGGTTGGGATGGGATGTGGAAACGCTTTGATGTTTGATGAAATGGAATGACATTTTTGAGGGATTTATAATTGGGGGTTTTCGTATTTCCCTTTCCACGTATACCATTTCTATATTTAACCGCGTTTTTATTCGATGTATGTTCAATGTATCGATGGTGAATGGAAATCCTGCTTGTAAATATGTCCTATGTATTTTCTTGGTAACATCGTATTTACCACGCCAAAATGTTGTCTGGTTGACATACATTGAGAAAATATGTGCTGCATTTAAAGAAACTCTTACTAAGAATCGACTGCAGAGGATGGGAACCATTTGGCAGGTTACAAAGAATTAAGCCATACAGGTTTGAAGCAGGAAATTAGGAAAATTGTAAAATGCGTTCCAAAACAGACATTTCTAACGATTCAGCCACCAGCAGAAGCTTCAGATGGCCACGGAATGGAGTAGTATAAACACTGCCAAAAAAATAACACCAATCCCTGTGACGGCATCATCAATCTTCCAGTCGTCAAACTGTTGATGATCCCCTGCATCGTCATCCTCTGCCTGCCCGTCGATTTCGGCTGGCGATGATGAAAGCAGCTTTTCCACACCAAATGTGCGCTCTGTTATTTGGCAAGGATATCGGCCCAATAGATACATGTGGTTTGATAAACGCGTAGCCCAGCCGGTGGAATGGTAGTGAAAGGATGATGTTGGCGTAGAACGCCGTGCGCTGGAGACGAATTACGGCAGAGATTGGCAGCGTGCGAGCGAAAAATCAGTGAACCATTTAGAACCGAGAAAGCCAACCCCGTGCCACGAACAGCAGAACTGTTTGTAGGATGGTAATTTTCTCAAATCACATATTTTTCCCCTTTGAGCTACAGACACAATTTTTTAAGCTAAAAAGGAGCGTGATTTGTATCACCGCCGTGTCCTGTGCTAAGGAGAGAAATGGCGGATGTTCGGGTATGTAGGAACAGGGTGGGAAAATTTTTCACATTGGCCCGCGTTGTTCGTTTCACTGACGTGTTTCGGTTGAATTGTGTTTGTCTCGGCTTTTAGCTTTTCCCGCGCGGGCTCCGTGTTGTAATCTTATCATTACTTTGATGCGGGCAAAAATGCCTCGGTTTTTCATTGTTTATTTTTGATTTCATTTTACGTATACGTAGAATATGAAGGAATGTAGGACCTGGGCGTAGGAGTTCTAAGATGTTCGTTGTTTGATTATGTTGTAAATGTAACGTGTATACTTTTGGTGTGGATTGCAAACATTCTTCACTGACAGTTCAAGAGATCAGGCGAAAAACCACTTTTCGCCCTTCTTATGCTACTCGCGAACCAAATCTCTTATGATGGATTGTTGGAGCTATTGAGACCATTAACGATATTTTTGTAAGATTGAATCTCATTTCTTTGCGTTATTCTAGATGTTCAACGCTTCTTAACAAAGTGAAGTAAATTGGTTTAAGAAAAATGTGTTAATATTTTAATCATTTTTTTAGTTTTTAGCAGTTGGTTCTATTCGTCATCCATGTTATTTTTCAAATTATTTCATTTTTACTTTTTTAATTCAGTTTAGTTTCTTCAAAATTTGTTTTAAATTTTTAAACGATTAACCCATGTATTCATCGAGTTTGGAGAATATTTTAAACCGAAAACAAAGAGTCAGCCTTCAGCCAATCCAGATAATGCTGTTTTATATGAAGTTGATCAAATTACAGTTCATTTTGATGATTGATGTTTTGTGCTACTGTTTCCCTTATCATGAAATTTAAATGTTTTGGTTTTCACTGTTGCTTTTTATTTTAACTTTGTTGTCATACAGCACTTCAATTTGTCGTTGCATATTTATATTTTATCATTTATATGATATCGTGTCTTTAACTTTGCATGTTCTGTTTTATCCTCGAGTATAATTCATCAGATATCTATTTGTTTTTTAGTGTATTGCTCGTATTTTTTGTCTCTTAATAATCTCCGATTTCCGATAAAAAACACACAGTAAATGGTTTCCTGTTGAAGCGCCATTACAGCTAACCATTTTTTTTGTCTATGCTCTGGTCATTTTTGCCTCCCTAATGAAACGTTTCTTCTCGTCAAGAATGATGCGACTCTCGTTGATCGATACCGGGCAAACGGCTCGCAGCATGTTGTTAGCAGTCCGGGGCAGACTGCTTGTTCCGGTGGCTTCGGTGGTACGTGAGAAAAACTACGTGTACCGTAGCACCACGAGGAATCGCGTTTCGCGTTCGGTGCTGTTTCGCGGTTTGAAAAATGACACCGCGCTGGCGGCAGGAAAAGCTATAGTCAGCATGAGTGTTTAGCGTCCGGGGTGGAGAGAATGAATGGGAAGGGAAGAAAAACACCTAGCGCGCGTGGAGAAAAAAATATATATTGTGCAATTTTCTCCTTTCTTTTTTCCCCAAATTGGATCTCACTGTCGTTAGTGAATTCCAAGTACGGCATGTAATATTTTTTCATTTTTATATTTGCTGAAGCCATTTTTGGCTCGATGGTCGTCTCACGAAAGCTACGTTTGGAAAGCTCTACCCGATGGTACGGAGGGGCGATCGTGGAGAGGATCTTTAAGCTCACAAATGACGATAGACGATGCATTTAGCTAGCCGGTCCTTCTTCGTGGTCGTCTCGTGTGTGCTCGGATAAAGATACGCCCGGAGCACGGTTGGTTTCTGCTCGAATCGTTATGATAATGGTTCGCTGGCGGTTGGTCCTGGCGAATCGCTGATGAGATTTTTAAAAGTGAATCTTAATCTCGTTACACGAAGATATACCGCTGATGGTTAGCGTATTTAATAGAAAGAATTTGCGCTGAATTGTTATGTGACACAATGTGGCCAATTGTGATAAAAAATCGTTTAGGAGAAAGTGCAATCACATCACACAATGCAGCGTAAATGCTGGATTTGTGCGAAGTCAAGCACAAGACTTGGGGTTTTTAAAATGATTTTGTTTAAAGTTTTTTCAAGAATTCTCCATCGTTCAGTGAACCGTCAAGTGTTGGCAAGTGCGAGAAAAATTTAGCAATCCACCCTACCGATGGAAAGTTGTTGACTAATGACTGCGCAAAGCTTACGATTCTTTGTGGCCTTAGCGAAGCTACTAGAGAAGATGAAATAGATCGTTCTTTAAAGAGTAATTTTTCTATGCGCAAACTACGGAAAGTTTTTCGCATTCAAACTATTCGCAAACTATTTCCATCAATTACCAACCAGCTTCGGACAGGAGATGTTTTCGATAGGTAAACTATCTCTAAAAAAGGGCTCTCAATGTGCAACCCTTTACGTGGTAGGAACAGCCCCATTTCACCCACCCTTTTTTACATACCCTTGTTCTTTTCGGACGAGCCAGTGCAAACCGCTGAGCGGAAACCTAGTGGCGTGTTCGGCACATTGTTGCGGTGGAATGATGGGCGGACCGTGACTCAAGCTGACTCAGCTGTCTCTTGCCGCTGTCGTTACGATGTGATGAACCGCGGCATCGTGGTGCGGCTTATGGATTTCGATGGTGGCCGTATGTTAGTATTCCTCGTGGCAACATGAGGCGGGCCTCGGCGTACTGGTCGAGACACGGTGGCGACGCATAAAATGGGGTTTCGGTTTCAAAAACCGGTTCCAAACTGACCTCACACACAAGCGCACGTTTTCCCACCCATTTTGCTGACTGACGATATTTTTGAGTACTTGGGAAAGCAACGTTTTTGTTTTTGTTTGCCAATTGATCCCTTATCACATTTTGTTTAACGCACCGTTTGTACTGGTCGCTCGTTTCAAGTGTTTATGCGTTGTCCGTATTTGTTCTGGACACATGTTTGCATGTTTTCTTTAATGTGAAACGAAAAAAGGTTCGCTGGTAGTGGGAACGATGTTTTGAAGTTTTTTAAGTGTTTAGAAAGCACTCGATGTTTAACTTTCTCTGTTTCGATAGAGGAATATTTTTACTGGATGAATTAAAATATATTCTCACAGATAAAGTTAACACGACGGAAATTTTAGTGCCCTCGAAGGAAAAATTATGTAGAAATCTATTGCTATGGATGTGATTAACTAATAGTTCCGACTTTTGGATTGCCAATTAGTTTATTTCCTGGTCGAAGCTCCTTCCTTTGTGCACTTTAAAAATTAATAATTTATTCATGTTTAACATTCTAAACATTCCTCTCCAACCTGGATATTTGGTTAATCTGCGGCGTCGGGATTATCCGTATGTTTTTGATTCTGGTTTTTTTTTTAAAACTAAGTCAAATGGTAATAATTTTACCAACGTACTGCCAAACCAATAATGTTCCTTACAATTGGCAAGATGATTTGCAATTCTCTCGTATTAGTGCCATCCATGACACATATGTATAAACGTTGGTTAACTTCGTCCTGTATCATCTACATACGCTCAATTGGCAAAATCAATTACAGAAGTGCGTGATGTGCGATACGGGCCTTCTGCATGGTATTGGCAACAAATATTGGAGTTCACCAAACCTTGGGTGCCCTTTTAAAATTGACAAGGTGTCGAACCAGTACCCAACCGT
>KE525012.1:2219-17411 GCA_000441895.2 Anopheles sinensis
AATCTCCAAACAGCATCAATTGGTCCACGGGCTTCATATGGACGTAGATTTCACTCACACTCTCATGGAGAAGCTCAATTACATCGTCGGAAGAACTTCGACCAGGTGGGATATAGATCACTCCGATAAAAAGAGAACAGCAGTCCAGTTTAATGCAGACCCATAGAAGCTCAAGCGATGCATAATTGTGACGAATAACAGTTGAGTTGAGCGAGGCAGCGCACGCTATAAGAACACCGCCACCGCGAGTGTGTGTGCTGTTGCCGGGGTTGCGGTCGCAACGATAGATGATGAAGTTGGTGCAGGTGAACAGAGAAGAAGGAATTGAGTCATCCAGCCAAGTTTCGGTGAAAACCAAAACATCAAAATCTGTTTCCGTCAGTGCGAGTCTGAGTGTGTTAAGTTTTGTGCGTAAGCCTCTCACGTTCTGGTAATAGATGTGAAGGTCGTCGTAAGTTAAGGAAGTTTGAGGGGCGGCTAAAAGGACGCATTTAGTCCGGTCGGGGGCGTAACGTCAGTACATCGGAGGATGGTATTGAAGCGTTCGGCAACGGTGATGTGAGATGGTTTTGCTGGCGAGTAGTGGTGTGCGGCGCAGCTGTGCGATGCTGGTTTGTTACTGTCGAATGAACAGCCTGATTTGAGTTGTTTTGCACTCGAGGTCGGAACTCAAACTCATGCAGGACAGTTCCACAGGGCCAGGTATCGGAGCGCAGCGCCTGTTCACGGAACGAGGTTGGAATTCCTACTTTGAAAGATGAAAAAACGGCGCTTTGGTTGATCATGATCACGCGAGGTCAGATTGTAGACAACCACGTCGTTAGAGCCCACATTCTCGCTAATGAAGGCTTTCATCTGTTCATCAGTGACGTCAGGATGAACTCGGGTGAAGAAGAGCCAAGCCATGGATGCGGGTGGCGAGACGAAGCGGATCGCGTTAGTCGGTGTGTTCGAACTTGTGCCCTCAACGAATGGAGTTGGTTCGTTCTGGATTGGTGCCGGCAGGATTGTTGTGGGTGTATTGCGCTGAGTGACGGGCGTGAGATCCTTGGGCGCAAAGGGCTCAGACGGCAAGCCAACGCGTGTGCGTGGGCTCACAGCATTAGCATAAGAATCCATCGCTGGTGCAGTGGTTGTGGTTGTAGGGATTCGTCGATCAAGTTCAGAGCGGAGTTCATTAAACATCTCATCTTTTAATTTGCTCAGCCATCCAGTCAAGGCAGTGACACAGTCAGCCTTCAATCCTCGACATTTCTCGCATGTCCAGCTGAGGCCGCGATTGCGAGCCAACTCCTTGACGCAGGCACTGGCAAGCTTTAAACATTCCGGATGAAACGCAGCTTGGCAAGCGGAAAAAGGCCAGTTTCCACTGCAAGCAACCGGATCCTTCGAAACAGCTTGAGCACAAATCTGGCATCTGCAGTCCATGGTGAGGTGAGAGAGTGAACTCTGCGGGCTGGGTTCGAGAGCAACCGTAAACAGTCTCTCTGGGCAGAAACCTGGGGTCGATGACAGCCGGATGATGGCGCCGAAACAGGTGATCGGCAGAAACTGAACGCATCAAAAGCGATAAACTCAATAAAATGAGTGTGGAGCGAACAAAACGATGGTCAAACGCAGCGCGAACTAGCGGATCACAACGCGTAACTTAGTCAGAAACTAAGCGCACGGAATCACGCACGGTAAGAAAAACAGCAGGAGCGATAAAAGTGCACGTCCGAAGCTATTGACAGTCACCGACCGAAAAAAAAGCTTGCTGCACTTGCGTCTGCACTCTAAGATTGCTTTGACCAGAATGCGCAAACACATGATCCTTTGGTTTCTCCAACGCGTACGTGCGTATAGGCGTATAACAACACAGTAAGCATATTGACGATAGTTTGGCGTTGCATGGTTGCAAAGGATAGAATATGCATAGGTAGCATTCGCACTCTTTGCCGCCTTCAGAAAACGACCAACGCACACATTATCATTTCTAACGATAGAGAAATGGGGGAGAGAAGTACATAATTTTGGGTGCGGGGACCCAAAACCAGGTTGAGCTGTCATTTTTCGTCAACCGGGCACATTTAGATCCAGCGCACCGCTTTTTCTACCTGTTGCCATGACTTTTCCATCACTATCGCGGATTATAACCGTGTTGCTTTTGAATAAAACTTCCTTTCCGGAGCTCACTATTTTCGAGACGGATAGCAGATTTATTGTCAGATGTTGTACAAGTAAACATCTTTGATTTCAACACTGTTTCCTTTCCACAACGTTTTAATTGTACCGATTTCCGTTGCACTTAGTGACACTCCTTGCTTCGCTGTGTGCATTACCTTTTGTTCTTTAAGGGGTCTGCGCGTCGCGAATAGATTCTTTTCATTCACCATGTGTTCCGTCGCACCACTATCCAAGAATATTTCGCAACCACTGTGCGTCACCACTGCGTACGCCAGTAATGTTCCACTGTTGGGTTTCTGGTTTCTGAGAAAACGACACTCGGACTTTTTGTGTCCCAACTTCCCACAGCGAAGTTCTTTTACTCCTTCGGTTGACGAATTTTGCTTAATCTCCTCGTCAAGAAGACGGCCTTTTATAAACGACATCGTAAGATGTTCTTCCGGAAGCGATTCAAGCGCCATTACTATTGTGGAATATTGCGTACCGACACTCAATAATACCCCGTTGACTATATCCACTTCGGCTAGCTGCGCTCCCAATTGTTTGTATTCAAAAACTAATTTGTCATACTTGGAAAAGAAATCTTGAAGGTTCTCGTTTTCTTGCTTTAGTGAGTCACTGAGTCTTCTAGGCTTTCGCTTTGTTCCTTTTCGGTTTGTTGCTTTTCGGGTTCTTCGGTGATAAACTCAAGCAGATCTTGTTCGTCCAAGATCGCCAACATACGAACCTTCCAGGCAGTGTAATTTGTCCCGTCGAATACCGGCACCAAAGGATTACTCCTCGACTCCGCCATTTTAATGATTATTTCAACACTTTGATTTTCACTTGCTGGGTACTGGGCCCATAACCTGTTAAAGTTTGAATGAAAGTCACCAGCGCGTCTATCTTTTAAGGCTGATACTGAACGACTGCATCGTAGCCCAGCGTTCTCCGTGCTTTTATTATGGAATTCGTTACACAAGGTTAATACATACAGAAGGTGTATAATTGTCACAATTCAATTTTGACATAAGTTTGACATGTTCCAGCTAGCTGTTCTAACTCACCTGATTCTTGTTTATTTTCCGCTCTTAATCGTACATCCTACTTCACTCTCTTTTTACTCTACCTCTGTCTCTCTTCGATCTCTATCTCTGTCCCTACAATCTTCCCCTCTTCTACTCGTAATGCTGGATATTAGATAGATTATTTTCAGGTTATTTAAATTTTATGTAAAATGTAGGTCCTCGGCTGTGAAACTCATCTAATATAACTCCAAATCGTCTAACCTGCCTTAATATTGCTTTCCTTAGCACCTCGCCGTTCATCCGCATATTTCTAACTGATCAACTTTGCGTGTGCATCGCCTTTCGTATGCTAGTCAAAGTTTAAATGGAGTGACGCCTAGCCTCGAATGGTGTTTGCGTGTATTGTGCAAGTGCACATATTCCTCTGGAGCAGCGGTCGGCAAAGTCCGGCCCGCGGGCCAAATCCGGCCCGCCAACTCATTTTATCCGGCCCTTAAGAAAATTTTAGTGCAACATATGAAAAAAAAAATCTCAATTCTTGACGGATTTGTTCACAATATCACTGTTGTAAAAACTGTTTCGTTTGTTGAAAAGTCCACTTCGGACACGTTTTAATCGTCCTTTATTGTCTTCTCCTGCTGTCAGTGCGCATCGCAGCTGTCAAGTGCGTTCCCTGGGTTCTAATTCAATCGCACCTATTCCGGGTAATTCCATTTATTAGCAAAGAAACTAATTCGAACTGGACGTTCGTAACACTCCCCCCCAGTACGACAATCCTGATTGTCTTACTCTCTATTTGGGAAGAACGTCCAACACGGCCAGCTTAGTAGCCGGACGCTCATACAGCGTGCCGGAACTGGTCCGTACTGTAGCAACGCGTACCTGCCCATCCTTGCCGGTCTTGATCTTCGCCACACGACCTTTAAGCAATTTCAATTTTTGCAATTGCAATAGCAATTTCGTGGAAGTGCGCCGTCGACAATGACTACCAAGTCGTCAACTGCTATCGGTTTCGGCTTCTCGAACCACTTTGATCGTCGCGTGATTTCTGGCAAGTAGTCCGTAACCCACCGCTTCCAGAATTGGTTTGCCATTATCTGCGATGTGCTCCAGTTTTGCCTAAGAAGATTGGTGAGAATCTCGTCCGTGAGACTTTTGAAGGAGCAGACTGCCGATAAATTCGTCTTCACGGTTCTTATTAGTCGCTCCCAGGACCCTCCCATGTGAGGCGTAAGTGGAGGATTAAATACCCAGTCCGTCTCCGAGTCGATGAATTCCGTGGCTAATCCATCCAAGTCGATCTGTTCTGCTAGCCTAATCAGTTCACGTTGCGCGCCTATAATGTTGGTTCCTCGGTCGCTGTAGAACTTGCGGGGTCTTCCACGTCGGGTGATAAAATTTCTGATCGCCATGATACAGGAGCTGGTTGTCAATGAATGTACCTTTTCTATGTGGATCGCCCGTGTAGTTAGACACGTTGCCAACATAATCCAACGCTTTTGCTTGCTCCGGCCTACAACAACCTCGATTGGTCCAAAATAATCCACGCCGGTGTGCGCAAATGGCGAGGAGTATGCAGCTAGTCGACCGGAGGGTAGGTCACTCATCATTGGTGGCTGTGGCACGGCTCTCTCATTCTTACATTGTTGACACTTGTTCCGGATCGTAGAAAGACGTGAACGCAGGTGACTTATCTGATATTTTTGACAAATTTCGTTGATGACTGTTTCGATGTTCCGATGATGGCAAGTCTGATGGAAGTGCGCTATAAGCAAATCTGTGACGTGATGTTTGCTGGGCAAAATAATTGGGTTTTTAGCCTCTTCGGTGGCATAATTACACGCTATGATCCTAGTTCTCATATGCATCACGCCCTTCTGATCTACCCACGGAAGAAGTTTTTACAGTGCGCTGGTTTTTGGGAGTCTTGCTGTGTTATATTTCAGGTTTTCTCCATGTTCTGTCAGAGAGTGATATTCATTTGGATAGGAATCCCTTTGAACCTGTCGAAAGATGTGTGCTTCAGCTCCAATATGCTCGTCACTGTCAAACGGGCCTTTCATCTTTGCATTCAACTTTCTTGCGTTATGTACAAAGCGAAGTACCCATCCTGTAACTCTTACCAGATTGGACCAGCTGGAAATCTTAGTAGTATCGATCATTGGCGTTCTCGGAATTAGATGGACTAGTTCCTTAGCTGAACGCTCGTTCTCTGTAGCTATCTGTCCAGAAGGTTGGGTCGGCCAGTGTTCCTCCTCCTCATACAGGAATTCGGGTCCATTGAACCAACGACTTTCGGAAGAAAGGTCTGGCGGGTTCTTCCATTTTGTCGCATCGTCAGCAACATTGAGCTTGCTAGGCACGTACCTCCACTCTGTCATATCCGTCACTTCTAGCGTTTCAGCGACTCTGAAACCTACGAATTGGCTATAACACTTCCACCCATTTAATCCACTCGTCGTATTCTGCTGAGTTCACCTCTTCATCCCGGTTGATTCCGGATCGCCAAACATCCTGAATTACTACCTTCAAAAAGCACAGATAGTGTGCGATCAGACCATGTTCGGTGTGCGGCCGAACTTTACTCACGTGCACCGACCCTCCTCGTGGCGGGAGGAAGGATCCAGGGAGTGACTTCGAGGATGGAAGTCACCACTGCCTGGAGGGTAGGAAGACCTCCACGAACTGACCAACAGCAAAAACTGATGGACTGCGAAGAGGTTTCCAAAGTGAACTACTGGGGTTCAGTTCATCTCTGGATCTCGATGCCTTGATAGATATAAACCGAAGGTATTGTTCTATTCGAAGGTTGCCATGTATTTCAAAAGTTTGGAGCCACAAGGCATTTCATGATGCAATGCTATGCTTTTTTTTATGGAGAGGAAACCTTCTAAAGGCATCAGGTCCCCTTCTGTCATGGGTCCCTGATAGTGCCGGATTCTTACCGGCTAAAACCACCCCCTACTCATGAGACACCTGGATCCCCGTCAGCAGTCTTGGCGCGAACCATTGCTTGCGAACGGGGCACGTACACCAGGGTCCGTTATTTGCAATAATGCACTTCTGGTGGTCAAAAGGCCCTGCCCTGCATGTTTAACGACAGAATATTAGGTACAAGGTGTTGTGCCAAGCCCTGTAATGTGCGCTCTTTGCGACTTTGATGCAGGATACGCCGTGGACGGTAGCTGCCGCCTTCTACATGTGCTTACTAGTAAGACCACATGGACCGATTGGTGGAGGTAGCGGTCAACTGTCGGTGCGAACTTTCGGCGAACTCGTTGCTGGTGAAACCTCTCGTACTGCTGCCATAGTGGCCCCTCTGCGCGTGGCTCTCTAACCACCTTCCCGGGTGACCAGGGCACTGGGCTAGCGCCCAGAGGTGGTTGCCGTGGAGACCGCCGCCTCCTCATCTGATGACATGGCGGATCGTCGGGACCCGTCATTTCCACCTCTCGTGCTGATGCTACTGTTGGGGTGCCGCTCAACATGACCGACGCCGTCGCTACCAACGTTACGGCCATCCCCGGTCCAGGGGAGCCCTTCAGCGCTGTCCGCCACCGGCCGCCCTCGCACAGCATCGCGTCGCTGTGCGCGGAGCTCACGCGCAGAAGCACCTCCATCCGCATGCGCAAGCGCAGCTGGTGCAGCTGTCCTCGTAGGAGAAGATGATCTGCGCTCCTCGCTCTCCTGCCCTCTGGCTCGGTGTCTGGCGTTGGCTGACCCTTCTGTTGGAGATGACCCAGCGGCCGCCAGGTTGGCCCGTTCCTCGTTCCAATCCTGCTGCAAAATCTTGGTCATCCTCGTGACAGCCTCGACAATCCTACTCCAGTCGTCTTTGCCACGTAGGAGGTGCGACACAAGGTTGTCCGGAGTCACTGCGTCGCTTCCGCCCTCCCCGAGCAGCCGACGACGAATGTCGGAGAATCTCGGGCAACTGAACACGGCATGCTCCGCTGTTTCCCGGACCTCTGGGCACCGCGAGCAGTGCGGGGATGACCTAAACGCATCCGGTGCAGGCAGTCCCTAAAGAAGCCATGGCCAGATAGTACCTGGGCCAGGTGGAAGTTACTTCTCCGTGCCTGCGCGTCTGCCACACTGCGATGTCCGGGATGACGCGGTGGACCCATCGGATAAAGCGACTTGCTCCTGGATGCGCGGCGGCATCCCATCTCTCCTGCCAAAGGCGGAGGGTAGTCACGCGCTCGTCAGCTCTTACCTCGTTGGAGGCGAGTGGGCCTCCTGATGACTGAAGGCGCTGGTAGCATCGAGCGTCCTCCTTGACCAGTAGGCAGATCGGGATTGTACTAGACAGGACAACCGCCGCTTCATAGCTCACCGATCTGAAAGAGCTTGCCACCTTGATGGCGTACGTCTTTTGTGCTGCTTCGAGGAGTCTGCTGCATTACGGGCTCTCAGTGGCTGTATGCCAGACGGGCGCAGCGTAACGAAGGATCGAGTCCACGACCGAAGCAAGAATACGACGTTTGGCGCTCTTAGGGCCGCTATGGTTGCGCATTAGACACACAACAGCGTTTGCCACTCGCTGCGCTTTGGACGTGACGTATTTGACGTGAGGAAGCCATGAGAGATGATCATGGATCATCACGCCAAGGTACTTGATTTCCCTTGTGGACGTACGCACTACGCCATTTATGCCCACCGGGATGTTCGCAAAGTCCGCCTTTTTCCTTAGCTTGGAGATCATGACTACCTCCGTCTTGGATGGCGCCAACGACAGTTGGTGGTCTGCCATCCACCTAGATACTGCTGCTACTGCCTCTGATGCACGCTGAGAGGCCACTTGCGGTGTCGGTGCGGGGACCAGCAAGACCAAATCATCCGCGAAGGCAACCACCTCAGCTCCCTCCGGTAATTCCACACGAAGCACACCATCGTACATGACATTCCAGAGGGTGGTGCCTAAGATCGAGCCCTGTGGGACGCCTGCTGTCAAAGGCCTCGTTACCGGTCCGTCATTGGTGTCATACACAAGCTTCCTGTTCTTAAACCAACTCGCTAGCAACCGTTGGATTTGCGATGGTGTCTCCATAGATTGCAGGGCCGACGCTATTGCACTCCAACTGGCAGAGTTGAAGGCGTTCTTTACATCTAGGGACACTACCATTAGGCACCGATTTGCATTCTCGTCGGACCAGTGGAATGCCCTGGCCCGTTCTCCAGCCTCTACTACCTTCAGGATAGCCTGAACCGTCGACCTTCCCTTGCGGAAGCCATACTGGGCAGGAGAAAGACGCGGGGCCTCAGGATCTTCGAGGTGTTCGTTCAGCCGGTTCAGAACAAGGCGTTCAAGGATCTTCCCGGCGCCATCCAGCATGCCAAGCGGTCTGAACGATGAGGACTCACCGGGGGGCTTGCCTGGCTTCGTAAGTAGGACTAAGCGCTGCTTCTTCCACGAATCGGGGAATTCTCCGCGGTCCAGGCACTCCTGATAGATATTACGGAACACCTCAGGATGTTCTCTAATCGCTGTTCTAAGGACTGCGTTGGACAGTCCATCAAGACCAGGTACTTTATCCACGGCGAGATTGTCCGCTATCAACAGCAACTCCTCTTCGGTGATTGGTCGAACTGAGCGAACCGACGGCTGATCAGGACGTGGGTCGCTTATCTGTGGCCAGCTGAAAGGGCCGTGGACGGGGAATAAGTCGTTTACTATCCGGTTGAGCACATCTCGGTCCCGTTCTGGCGGGGTACGGCTGCCCCGCAAACGAGTCATCA
The DNA here is from genome assembly GCA_000441895.2 of Anopheles sinensis. Lineage (NCBI taxonomy): Eukaryota > Metazoa > Arthropoda > Insecta > Diptera > Culicidae > Anopheles > Anopheles sinensis. The sequence continues at coordinate 11,132 of KE525012.1, forward strand.
CGACCTGATAGCCAGACCCAAATACATAATTCTACAGCTCGCTGATCAGCTGCTCGAATTGCTCGTCCTTGCTTCTTTTGATGGCAATGCTCAGTTCCTTGCGCGCCTGCTGGTGGAGTTCGGCTGCTGCGGATCTTTCTTCCGAGTTCGGGAGGGAGAGGGTGCGATCGCTAGCTAGCTTACAGGCTTCGCGCAACTCCGCCAGTTCTGGTGTCCACCAAAATGCCTGCGTCCGCACTCGGTATTGGTTTGAAGAGACGCGTTGCATTGTCTCATCGCACACCGAGGAGAGACCGTTCACGAGGCTTACCGGAGTGACAGCCGCGCTAGCAAAACGACCGACCAGCAATGCGGTCTTGAACGACTCCTCCTGGAATTGTGACTTTCTCCATCTCACTCCAGCGTGCTGCATGTCGCTAGTTCGACGCGGGCCGGGGGCAGATTGTTGCTGCGGCGGCTGGGAATGATTTAAGGGAGCTTGCAGCAGTGTGATGCTTCCGGCGCTATTGGGGGAGGAGACAGCAAACCGGATGTACTTATGGTCGCTGTTGGAGTAATGGTCAAGCACTGCCCAAGAGCCAGGGAGAGCGATCGACTGGCATGCAAATGACACGTCGATGATACTCTCTCCCGAAACCCCGTGCCTGGTAAAGGTGAGCTCGCTACCGCGGTTCAGCATCACCAATCCCAGCTGACTCGCTGTATGCAGCAGCTCAGCACCCCTTGGCGATGTTCTAGTGCTTCCCCAGTCCTGGTGCCAGGCGTTGAAGTCGCCGGCCAAAACGACGTAGGGGTGTGCGTTTGCTTCAAACTCCACAGCCTCTAAGAGCACCAGGAAGTCGTCCATGCTGATGTTAGGCGAAGCGTAACAGCTGATAAAGGTGACCCCGCCGATGTCAGCAGCTACCAGTCCGGGAATTGTGCTTCCCCACACTCGCTGGATAGGACGGGTACCGGTAGCTACAATTGCGACTCTCCCTGACGAGTCCACCGCCCAGTTGCCGTTGTTAAACGGTGGACGGTAAATCTCTGATACAAGCACCACGTCCGCGCTCTCCTCCTTGGCTGCCTGGATCAACAGGTCTTGCGCCGCCCTACAGTGCGCGATGTTGATCTGTAGAGCGATCAACTGCCCTGGGTTTCTTCTACTCAACGGGAACATGACGCGGACGTCGTATCGCAAGAAGCGGAGCCAACTACGTGGGGCCCCCCGCAATGCATGCACCTCGGCGAAGCCAAGCATGTTTTGGCTCTATGGCCCTCCGCGCCGCAGCGAAGACAGAGATTCGAGCGGTCCGTGCCCTTGCAATCGCGCGCGAAATGTCCCAGCTGCTGACAGCGGAAGCAACGCTGGTCCTGCTTAGGGATTGGCTCCAACTCCCTTATCCTGCATCGTGTGTTGCCGATCGTGATCTTTGTGCCAAGAAGCTGCGCGGACCGCTTCGGCAGTCGAAAACGTGTGCGCTGCAGGCCGTCGCGTTGCCTGTGTAGGACAATGGATGAGGCGTCGATCTTGGAATTTGTCTCGCTCTCCAAGGCAGCCGCAACTGAATCAGCCGTGGCAAGCATATCCATATCGGTGATGGACACCACCACCGTGTCTACCACTAGACGGACCACGCCATCTCCCTGCAGAATCCCTTCTATCGCGCTCTTAATCGCCTCGCCGTCCATCCCGCGCTTCAGCGAGAGCGAGAGGGTGTCAGCCGCCGTCCGCCTCCCTTCTAACTCCTGGAGGAGGGGGTCACCCGACGTTCTGATCCGCATATAAAGATCAAGGTAGGACGTGCCTCCTGCAGTCGCTACCTTAATCGATTCCGGGCGTAATTTTCTCTTCTGGCCTTTATCAATGCCACGCGGTGGCTTCGGCGCGGACTTAGTCTTAGTCTTTGACTTTGCTGCTGCATTCTTGCGTCTCCCGACCAGCTCCCAGTCGTGGTGGTCGTGCAAGGGCGCCGGCTGCTGGTCCGAAAACTGCTGCTGCTGCTGCTGCTGCTCTTGCTGCTGACACTGCTTGCCCGACCTACGGTGGTTGCCTGTAGCCTGGGAGTGCTCTAGCGTCAACCGGCTGATTTTGGTCCAGCGATTCAGCGTACAGCTCCGCCGATTCGTGTTCGTTCCTCGAGCTATTTTCCCGTAGCAGCTTCTCAAATCGCTTCAAGGCCTCGGTGGCCTCCCGCCTTTCCTGGCTCCGCCCCAACTCGGCTTGTAAGCGTGACGCCTTCTCCTCCGCCAGCTCCGCTATCAAGAGAGTCACCCGCTCATTGATGACGCTGAGTTGGCTCTGCAGGGACTGAATGGCTTCTGCGGTGCCCATCATTGTTGGCTCCGGGATGAACGCGCCCGAAGTCATACCCGCGTTGGTCAGTGTTTCAAACCCCGTCGCGTCCCCATCATCTCCCACAGCAAGCGGCGTTCCCGCAGACCCCTCTCCTCTAACCCGTCGGGTGGAGCGTAACGGTAAGCGGCTAGGCAAAGGGTTGTCCTGCCGCTTTCCGGCCAAGCGGGTCGAGGATCGTGTTGCCTGAATTGTTGTTGACATTCGGCTAAGCGACGCTCAAGTTCGCGCCGAAAATTGCTACGGTAAACCGTTGCACCTCCGCGAGCGCGTCGTTCACTTACACACACTCGCAAAATTGTCGTGTCGCTCTGCGTATTCAATAATACTCGTCTCCTGTCTTCGTACTCACACATACACCAATTAACGGAGCATACAGAAAACACGTCCGCTCTGGTCGGCTGCTCGAACGCGACTCATGCAATGCTATGCTAGCGATGTACAAATGGATTCTTAGAGATTGCCCTCTGGGTTATATCATTGTAGTACCACAAACTACCTTGCCTACTTTCAGGCGTTTCGTTTCTTCCGCTCTTGGACGGAACAGACCAAGTGGATCGAAGATCGTCATGAGAACTTTGAGCATTTCTCGTTTGGTTGGGGTACGTTTACCGGTCAATAACTCCTCGTCGAAACGTTGCCAGCCGATTTTATAAGTGAACATGTCGGATTGGATCTCCCACCACATGCCTAATACTTTTTCCATAGATGGTTCTGTGGAAAGGTCGAGATGCTTGTTAACGGAGCCGCTCTTTTGTACTGCTGACATGACCTCTATGGCGTTTGATATCCAATTCCTGATTTCGAAACCCCCAGCTGCGTGCACCAAGCTAACGTCATTAATCAGCTTCACCGCCTCCGCCTGTGATTCAACACTTATTAGCAAGTCATCCACGTAATGAGACTTTACTATTGCACTCCATGCCTCTGGATGACTGACTTGATACTGCTCTGCGTTGAGGTTCTTGACGCATTGCGCCGTGCATGGTGAGCAGCACGCTCCAAAGGTCATAACTTTCATTGCGTACACTGCTAGTTCTCCATCATCCTTTGTCCAAAAAACACTGGTACCGTTGGTCTTCGTCGATGATTCCGATTTGATGAAACATCTCTCGTATATCTCCTGCTATTCCGATACGGTTAATCAGGAAACGAAGTAGGATATCAAAAAGTGGAGTGACGAGATCGGATCCTTTCAATAGCGCCGAGTTCAGTGATAGCCCCTGGTGCGTTTTTGCAGCTGCATCCCACACAATTCTAACTTTCCCAGGCTTGTTGGGATTGACGACGGGGAAAATGGGAAAGGTACCACTTGACATCTGCTTGTTCGCTTGTGGAAAGCTCATGTATATAGCCTTTCCGAGAATAATCAGCAATGGTTTGCTTTAGCACACGAGCCAGCTCTGGATCCTTCTCCATTCGTCTTTCTTGGTTTCGATGTCTGCGCAATGCCATGTCTTTGTTCTGAGGCAAGTTAACGTCATCGAACCGCCAGAGCAATCCTGTTTCATAACGTGTTCCGTTGAAACTGGTTCGGTTTTTTAGAATGTTCATCGCACGTTCGTCATCGGCGGCCATCAGCGGTTTTACAGGTTTCGTCACACCCATGTTGTCTAGCGCGAAATACTCCATCAGGGCACGGTGCATGTTAGCGTCTGCGTCGTCCTTGTAGTGATGAACGTATAACGATGTTGGACTCGATTATTTGCCCGTGTTGTCACCTACTGGGCCGTATACTGTCCACCCTAGGCTCGTCTTCGCTGCTAGTGGCTCTCCGTAGCGTCCTTCTTTTATCTTACGCGCCGCTGTCAGATGAGCATGATCCAATGAGTATCCGCGGCGTCGCATTCTCGTATGACCCTATCGGTAATCCCTTAAGATGGTGGTGGTGTTGAGCCAAATGAGTCATGTTGACGGACTGAGGTGTGAGCCTGAGTTATTCTACTGTGCGAGCCTCCTTCAACTTAAACTTACGCCCTGAAGCAACAATCTCCACGTTTACTATTTGTGACCTTTTTTCCGTCCTGATTGTGCCGTCGGACCACTTGACGCTTAGCGGACATAATTTTCCATGTACATCCATTTCGTCAACCAACGCTTGATCGACGAGCGTAAATTCCGACCTTTCGTCCAGGAGTGCTAACGTGTTAATCTGCTTCCCAGAACTCACTACCGTTACTGGAATATATTTTAACAGCACCGACCCGGATGTAGAAAGGTAAGTGTTCTGGGACACGTTCAGCTTCTGGTACACGTTAGGCTGTTGCGACGACGGCATAGTGGCATGATGTTCGTTGTGTAGCAGTTGGTGATGTTTCCTGATGCATCCTTGCTTCCCACACGGTCGAAGAATACAGCATGCATCGGGTGGCCCTTGATAGTTCATTAAACAACCTCTGCACAGCGCATTTCGATTTACCACCTCCCAACGCTGCTGTCTACTCATCTGCAGGAAAGATTTGCACTCATTTAATGCTCTGCAGTTCTTGTTGCAGGCGGCATAGCATCTAGGGGAGTCTATGGTTATTTACACGTTTTCCTCGTTGGTGCGACATCTGAGGCAAACTCGGCTTCTTGTCGAACTCTGTTGTAGTCTCCATTACGACTCCGCTAACCGCTTCAGCCAGTGTAAATAGCCAGTCGCTAAAGGTGGATAGATACACTTTGTACAAACGCACTTTGTGCTGTGCCCATTGGAGTTTGACTGAGGGCGGAAGCTTCCCGACTAGTTGCTGCAGCAGAGATACATTGTACAGGTAGTCTGGAATCTCGCACGCCTCAACTGTTGCACAGTAATTTTGCACTGCCACTGCAAAATCTACCAGCGTATCCAATCGATCATCTTTTGGAGCGGGAAGAGCGTTTATCTTGGTGGTGAGTTGGTGGATTATCCTCTCGGGTTGCCCATACAACACCTTCAATGTATTGATAATTCGGCCATTGTTACTAGGGTGCATCAGAAGACTGCGCACAGCGTCCTGGGCTTTTCCGATGAGACAGTTTTGCAGCCGGATACGGATTTTGCAGCCGACCGTACGGGCACGCGATTGGACCGTATGAGCTCGCGATCCAGTCATACGGCTTGAACATCAGACGATTCGATGGAAGACGCAGACTATTCGACCCTGGCGGCACGCGATCCAGAGCAGGCGGAGCGTCATTCAACCCTAACTGGAATTCGGTGTAAATTTGTTGGCCTCTGAATCCGTCCAAATAGTAAAACTGATATTAGTTAGGTAATAGCTAAATCGTTCGACTGCCCAGACTATGGCTAGCGCCTCCTTCTGAGTTTGAAGATAACGCTTTTCGCCTGTAGACAATGATTTTGAAATACAAGCTATTATTCGAGGTGTTTGATCTTGATCATACTGAACAAGTATTGCTCCAAGGCCAAATGGGAGATGCGTCTACAAATAGTTCGGTCCTATCTTTGTAGTCAAAGTATCATAATCTGACAATAGTGTGCAAAGGTATTCTTTTTATCTCCTCAAACTCAAAATCTTCATCCTTCGTCCAATAAAACGAGTCAGAATTTGCTAATGCTCTCTTCTTACTCATCTTTTCGGCTCTACTGGGAGTAAATTTTTCGATAACATTTAAAGGCCCAAAAATCTTTTGACTTCTTGAATAGTCCCTAGTTTGCGGAATACTGCAATAGCTTTCCTTTTATCTTCATCGACTCGCCATCCGTCATGAGAAAGCAGGAAGCTTAAAAATTTAACCGATTGATAACCAAATATGCATTTAGCAGGATTTAACAGAACATTATTGTTCAGACAGTCCGCTGCCGTTCTTGTACTTAAATTCTCAAAACGCAATTGTGGAAAGCATTTCTGTATTAGGTGCGCAAATAAAAAACGGCCGTTTTTTCATAAGTTTATTTTACTCGTGGCATTTTTATTTGTGGAAATAGGGTCAATCAAAGTATTGGCCATTATTATT
>KE525013.1:19923-34151 GCA_000441895.2 Anopheles sinensis
GAGTTTCCCTTTTCGCCCATGTTTAAAAGGCTACCAAACAACTCGTTGGTACCGAGGAGATTATTAAACCAATAACAATATTTTACGTATGGTGCCGTTCTGTTCGCCATCCTATGGATTACTTCTTACCTTACTTTCTTTCTGTTTGGCGAACCAAAATAATAGATTTACTTCTTTCTATCTACAGCTATCGCCATCGGACAGATCCTGTCGCTTTGCTGTCAGGACGGCGAAGAGTGGGGAACACAGAACCGGCTCTGCTCGACCTACAACAAATCTCTGGAGCTGGTACCGGCTGGATTGCACGGATTGTGCCTCTCGACCATCGAGATATGCTGCTCGAAGCAGCATAAGATCTACCAGTGCACGGCCGGCCAGATTGCCGCCCGGCAAGGGCTCAGCTGCTCGCTGAAGGGCGACCATTCCGGATCGGAGTTCTACACGGTAGGTTGAACCGGATGGGCATCCTTCGAACGCGACCCGGGTTAGCCTAAATCTAACATAATCAAATTTCATACCCAAACGCCTCTCGCCGGCTGCGATGTAGGATTGCTGTGAGGCATGCAAAATCGGGCTCGTGGTCGGTTCGAGTGCAAACAAGTGCTCGGTGGAACCGTTCTCCTTCGGCAGCCCCTGGGACGAGATCTATGATGCGTGCTGCAACGACATCAAAACAGAAGGTGAAATCATACTCCTCGGAGGCCATGATGAGCGTGAGTTGTTTCAACGTTGCTTGTTGTTGTTGTTGTTGTTGTTATTGTTGTTGCACACCATTATTGGACCGCCGTTGCACGCGCAGTCCTTTCGCTTCTTCACTGAGCGTTTACGCTGACACCTTACAGCTTGCTTGTTACCTTTTTGATTTGTTTCAAATTAGAGGGTCTGTGCGACCAATTTCCGACGATCTGCTCCCACGTGTGCGAAAACATTGAGGGAGGTTCGTATGTGTGCAAGTGCCACCCGGGTTTCGAGCTGCTGGATGATAAGAAAACGTGCGCTCCCGTTGCGGATGAGGATAATGAAGCTATAGAGCAAAAGATGTAAGTAAGATTTAAAATGTTTGTATGTTTGTTTCTCATGTTTGGGTTCCAAAATTCTCATAAATTTAATAACACTGGTAAGGTTATTGTGTACGGAATTAGAAAAAATTTACACGGATTACTAGACGCGACGATAGCGATCTAAGATAGTAATTGGTCGGTCACCGCCACCATTTTACACCGGGTATTGAAACATGAAAGATGAAGAAATGAACAGATTTTACGCTTTACATAAAGATAGTAGGCACAAACGCAATACGCACCCCTTTAACTTCGACTTTCGTTATTCAAATTCGCGGTACAGTTACACTCAACAGAGCATTGTAAAACCTCGGTACCGAATCGATATTTTTTTTTTATGTTTAACCTTCATCATAGGACATTTTTTGTTCTAGTTTTTTTATAAGTAATTTGCATCTATGAAAATTAAAACAAATCGATTTCCAATTTTATCAAATTCGAAATCCGGTTTGACATTGAGGTTTAACGATGTCTTGATGGGTTTAACGGTGCTCAAATAAGTTTTAAAAGTTAGTTTTTGAAGTTTAGCGGTATACTTATCTTTTGCTATATGCTTATAACTGATTTCCTACACATTTACCGACCAAACCAACCGATTGCTCGTTTAGTTCAATACCGTTACGTTTAGTAATCCGAGGGTATTTTTTCTGATAATTATTAGAATAAATGTTCCAGTGTATTCATCTACATATTTTGCGAGCAAAGATGAGGAACAGTTTTTTCTAATTTAGTGCAAATATTCGTCACTCACTCTCGATTAACATCTGATTTTACTTGCATCATATACTTGAGCCATCGGCTAAGGACCGATCGTTTCTCAATTCGTCTTAGACTCACAGCCTGTATGCTCAGAAAATGGGTTATTAATCCACCCATTAAGTCAAACAGAATCCCCTACTCCAGTTAGATTATCTGCATGCAGATTTTAACTAGTAGAAAAATTGCACCACTTACAGCTGCGAGAAAGGTTTCCAGCGCAATGCACGTACGGATGAATGCGAGGACGTGAATGAGTGCGAAACGGGTGAGGCCACCTGCGACGCCGCACGTCAGATTTGTCGAAACTCACGTGGCGGCTACCAGTGCGTGGATATCATTCTGCCGGATATCGCTTGCGAGCCAGGATATCAGCCGAAGGACGGCAAATGTGAAGGTAAGGATTTCTTCGCCACTCCATTGCTAGCCGGTGTTGTCCTCAGGTTCGCAGCTGGACGACCCCCTCGAGGAGCATGCGAGAAAAATATCTTCTTCCAAGACTTTCCGGTAGTTTGCGCGCTGCCGGAAAGTGACACTCGGATGCTTACCACCTTGTGACGTTTGTGTGAATGTTTGTGTGTTCTTGTGTGGAAAAACTCTTAACGCTCTGCTTTCGCTTCGTTGCCGGGCCGTGCACATTCTCGCTTGGGGCCACTTTCCGACCTGCCTAGATGTTAACGAATGCTTAGAGCTGCTTGACGCTTGCGACAGGGAAAAGGAGCACTGTCTGAACGGACGCGGTAACTATACCTGCCTGCCGAAGGCGGTCACCATGTGTCGACCGGGCTTTGCTTACAACGTGAGCTTGAGTGTGTGCCAAGGTTTGCCAGCTTTTACATTCTGTACTCTTAAAAAAATAGGGAAGCTTATAATACCCTAGTCCATACATGCACTTTCCTCACTCAGCCATGCCGATTTCATCCAATATTTGAGTTCGCTCAAGCGCACCCCCATACAATCGGATTTTTACTCCCCCTAGCAGGACAACATAGTCGAGAATTACTTACTTCTCATCCTAGCATCATCACATCCGTACCATATAGCGTTGAGGTGTTGAAAATGAAGTCTAAGTCTTGAGTTCATAATGTAAGCCCTTGGATACGATTGAGTCCTTCGCTAGATGATAAGATATGTTGGGCCTGCACTGAAGTAAAATTAAGTAAACATGCTCAGTGTTGTTCTTAAGAACTATGTGTTGAAATTTTTAGTCTTTTCTACAGTTTTTAATTACTATTTTTCTTCCAAAATACAAAATTCTGTATTGGCCTCTCAAATTAATTAATAAAACGCGTACTAGTAAGTAATTCAAATTAATTGATAAAACGCGTAACGCGTTCATCAAACCATTGTCATACAAATTTAAGTTGTGTTTTGACCTTTCGAAAATTTTAAGGCATACTATTAAATACAATCTTTATCAACTTTACGAGTACACAGAATTTAAAAAGTAACCTTTACTTTCAATAAACTTTTTGAATATTTTTGAAATCATTGGACAAATTTTAAAATCATATCCATTGTTTTAAAGTTTGCCATATAAAGTTCAAAACTTTCTCAAAACACTCTATTTATTTGAGTTGCGAAATTTCAGGTCAACAAATTAAGCTTATCGTTATCCTTAGCATTATGAGTAACTAAAATAGAATTACCATTCATGACGCGCTTCGATTATTAAGCATCATTCATGAAATCATTCGCCATTACGTTTATTTATCAGTCCATTGCTCTGAAATCATTCGTTAAATTTATTTTAATTACATTCATAGTTTTTTTTGTAATCCAGGTAGTGGTTATTGCTATACAAAGAGAGAAGGGTTTTTAGAAAAATAACATAAGTGCTTTCACCGTTCAATTGTCAACGGGAATGCACATAAGTGAGTGAGGTTCCAATTAAGTAGCAAGAAGGCAAAAGATTCGTTTTCCTCTGCGATTTCTACCAGCATTAATACGTCCTTATTGGTTTGACTTCTTTCATCAACCTTTGCCATCATCAGACGTCAACGAATGCGATGAAGAAGGCGCTTGCGATCAGGGATACCAATGCGTCAACATCGAAGGATCTTACGAGTGTATAGCTGTGGTACCGAATTATCAAACGTAGGTGCTATTTTTATATTAAATCTATGTACGATAACTCGTATGTGTATGTTCGCAAACTACTCAAGTGCGCTACATTTTCCAATTTCTTTCATCTTACTTTACTCTTCTTGTTCCGCAGTACACCAAGAAGGAAGACTGAAGCGTGTACTCCAGGCTTCCGGCGACATAATGATCAGTGCGTTGGTAAGCTTCTGATTGAACTGCCTCTTTAGAGTCTAAGTGGCGGCGAGCTTGATCCAGATGAAGCTTTTCCACTGGCAAGCATCATCGTTGATGGACCGTTTCAGTGTGCAAACCGCTCATGGTTGGATGAGGGTTATATTTTTTCTTTTCTTGTGCTTTTATGTTTAGTAAACACTCTGTTACACTTCAACCTCGTTTATTCCTCCCCTACACGCTGCTTTTTTCAGATATCGATGAGTGTGCCGCCGATAGAAACGCCTGCGACAGTAATCAGGTGTGCACGAATGAGATCGGTGGATTCAGGTGTGATTGTAAAATTGGATTCATCTTGGATGCCGTGACAAACGCGTGCGTTGGTAAGGATGCAGACTCCCTATTTTACGTCGGTCATGTTCCATTTTATCATTCAGAATATCATATCCTTAGCATGTACGCATGAACTCAATTATCAATATCGATTTCCTGAATGGATGCTTTGATGAAACGTGCTTTCCATGGCTTTAAACTCGGCGGTTTACAAGTGGCTAAAAAAATAATAATTTTACTTTGTCGAGCAAAGTATGGAATCCTTAAAGTATCTTTTAAGTACCCATATTTGATGCGTAACTTAAGTTATTAGAAAACTTTTAGATATGCTATTTCAACAAGAATAGTTGTAGCAAAAGTATTGAAAATAATTCTTGAAGGTTTATCATTATTAATTATTATCTGGTAAAATCCAAAATAAGGCATTAATCATTTAATAATTTTAATGGTATTTTATTTTATGGCATTAAATATAGGAAAACCAAACTTATTCACAAAAAAGCTGAACTTACATTGCAAATATCGAATACACTGCAAGTGCCACACTCGGCCATTATTGCAATGCGAATTACTTTGTAAAATTCAATAGCTTGGTGATGGACGGTTCATCATTCGGAAGGGGGTTCCAGTGTTGAAAATAAATTCAATAGATTACCAGGAAAAGTGGTCGATTGGCGAGATCACAAGTATTACAAATTGAAGGAAAAGACATGGCTGATAGTTAATAATTATTCCTTCCTGCGTTTACCGAACAGACATTAACGAGTGCCAGGTAAATGCCCATGAGTGTCTGGAGACGCAACGTTGTGACAACACGATTGGATCGTACACCTGCATCCGCCTGCAGAGCTGCGGCACAGGATACACCCTTAACGCGGAAACAGGACATTGTGATGGTAGGTAGAACACGAGTGGATAAAATCAATTCGATATTCGATGTGGCATTGCCTTTTGTTTCGCTACGGAGTGAATGTTTTCTTCGTGCGTGATTTTTCCATTTCCCAGACGACGACGAGTGTGCCCTCGGACGCCACAACTGCCGACCCCCTTTCGAATGTTTTAACACCAAGGGCTCCTTCCGGTGTCGCCAGCGTTCCAAGTACCAGCCCCCGGCGCATGGCTTCACCAGCACATCGACGTCAACCAGTACGACTACATCTACCACCGCTCAGCCTTACCGGGCCCGTTACTCCTCGTACCAGCCGTACCTTCCGCCGTGTGGCATCGGTTTCGAGCGAAACACCCTGGGCGCCTGTGTCGGTATGTAGAGTAATGTTCTTATATATAATTCCTGTTTTATGATGGTTTGCCAGTTGAGCATATGCATGTTCTATATATAAACCAGAAAAAGTAGATGACATATAATTAAAAGTTTCCAGAAACACCCAGAAATACTTTTGTGATTGAATTCTAAAACAAGTAACAATATTCGATTTGTCTTTAATGCAACTTCAGCTGACAATTATCAGTTTGTTCTTTATTACACAATGCTTGCTTTAATATGCAAACCGATTGCGCTTCATCTAATCATCATAATAAAAACCTTCCCTTAAATTACTACTAAACTGAAATTACTACTAAACTATAATATATTTTATCATAAAGTTTTGACATCCGTGTGACACATAAAGTAATAAAATTCTTATAACTTTTTTCTCATCTTTTGGAATGCTGCAAAACTTTGATGAGAACATCCAGCAATAAATCCGTAACGTCGTTGGTACAATTTGTAAAAATATTATTAGCACGATGTTTTGCGGTACTGAAGGGTGGAGAAAATTTTACTTAACTATCCTTTTGTTTTTGCCTAATATTTCCTCGACCGTCTGGGTAACGGTTCCAAATGCAGATATCGACGAGTGTGCTGGTACGGGAAGATGCCAGAGACACCAGCAGTGCATTAATACCAACGGTTCGTACCGGTGCCGGGATCTTCTCACCTGTCCAGTAGGATTCCGGGCTAACGACGATGCAACGGAGTGTTTAGGTGAGTTATTTGTGGAAACTTGGGTGGGTATGGTTAATAAAAGTTAAAATTTCCTTTGAATTAATTAGTGATGCGTTGACTTTTGGCCATACCTTGTCTAGTCAAAGAGTTTACAATTTTAATAACTTCTTATATAAAACATATGGCATTCAATTTCGAAGCTATTAAGTTCGCATATAATCCATACTAAATGTTGTTTCACTACCTTGTTATAAGAAACTGTTCCTAATCTTTTATAGTGAAAATACATAGTTCATAGTGACAATACGTCAACGTACTCATAAGCATGCCACCAGATGTAAAAAATATAGTAGTTAGTAGTTATTCCATTCGATTATATTGAACATCTAAGGAGTCGTAATAAGTGGAGAGGAGGCCACAAGCAAGTCATGTAGCGAGAAACCATACCAAAGAAAGTCAATTGCATGTAAAATGCAAAGAAATCATTTTCTCTCCGTTATATTGAACATTCTTTAGGATTTTTTGTCGGTTTTATGAAGCCCTCTGGCGATGTTGGCATTTATTTTGCATCACGTCGTTAACGAGGTGTTATAAGTGTACGTAAGTTTAAACCGCCCGTTTCGCTGTCGTTTGATTCTGTAGATATCGATGAGTGCGCCACCGGCGAGGCCCACTGTGCATCCGACCAGACGTGCAAGAACAAACAGGGTGGGTACGTGTGTGTCTGCCCGCCGGGCCACATGATCGGCCGCAACCAGCACTGCGAGGATATCGACGAGTGCGCCATGTACGGCACGAAGGTCTGCCCGCACAATTCGGACTGCGTCAACACGATTGGGTCGTACCGCTGCGATTGTACGGAGGGCTTCAAGAAGCACAGCCCGAACGAGATGCTTTGCACGGACGTGGACGAGTGCAAGGAGATCCCGGGGCTGTGCCACCAGCGCTGCCTGAACTACTGGGGCTCGTACCGGTGCGGCTGCAATCCGGGCTACAGGCTGAGCTACAACAATCGCACCTGCGACGACGTGGACGAGTGCGAGGAGTACAAATCGACCAACCTGTGCGTGGGAATCTGCGAAAACACGCCGGGTTCGTACGCTTGCAGCTGCCCGCCTGGTTACAAGCTCGGATCTGACGGCAGAAGCTGTATCGGTGAGTGATTGTTAACGTAAAACCGATCGGTTGAGAACAAAACCATAAAAAGCATTGAAAAGCCATTATTGCAATAGAATTGAATTTGTTTTCTCTGCTGGTACGATATTCCTTTCACGAAACATTTGCATTGATTGAACTGACAAGTTAAATACGTTTTTGGTGAATTTCGGTTGTAAACAATACAGAATTTTCGAGTACTTTATCCGCATTGTACTGTCACTCTTGAAATTTAAATTTAAATTTTCCAATTTATAATGAACATTTGTGGTCGGAGTATCCCAGTTTATATTAATTACTAACTTTTCTATAAATGACCAATGAATCTTTCTTCGATCTTCGACATCCAAGCGTTATTTAAAAATCGCAAATACCGTTTTTTTGAGATTTTAATTTATTTCCAACCAGGCTACGTTGTAAACATGACAACCTGCTTCCTTCAAACCTTGTATTAATGCTTAGTTTCTTCAAAGACAAAGTTTTTGAGTGTATGAAATATTAAATTGATGCAAATACCTCTAACAGCCTGTGTTTAACTGATCAGTTTACCCATTTTTCGTTTTCCAAATGATTAAATGTTAACTAATCGCTGATTTGTGACGTGCATTAATCAGGGCAATAACCAAACCATCGGACCTAATGGCGGCGTTTGTTTAGCTGCGTTCAATTTTTTTTACACCCTATTGATCGTTAAATGTCAAATATATCCTCTGATGTTTTCGCCTCTTCTCATTTCCTGCTTTCTTCCCACCATTTGCAACGCGTGATCTCATTTGTCAATTATTTGCTCGAACGCTTCTGGGGTGGCTGTTTCCGGTTGGGGTCTGGGTCGGCGTCCTCCGTTTGCAATGCCGCTCACGTACATCACCGGACAGACATTGACGAGTGCCAGACGCGGGAGGTGTGCAATGGGCACCACGACGTGTGTACCAACATCGGCGGAAGCTACCGCTGTACGTCCATCGAATGTCCTTACGGCTACCGCCACGATGCCGACCGGCGCAAGTACGTAGCAACATTTGCATTTACAGCAACGCATAATTGATTGAGTTTCGTTTTCTGTTCTGCGCTGTTGTGCCGTGTTTTGTGCCGGAACATTTCATTTTTAGCCGTTGTGAGCGTATCAATCGGTACTGTAATGTCGGCGATATTGAATGTCTTCGGCGGCCGCACTCGTACTCGTACAATTTCCTGACGATCGTATCCAACATTCCGGTGCCGCCGGAGGGCCGCGGTCTTTTCACCCTTGCCGGTCCACAGCAGTTCGAATTGATCGAATTCGACTTGAAGCTGGTGTCGGTTGATGCCGCTCCGCATGTACGTGAGGTGGATATGTACTACTTCAGGTGAGTTTTTGTTTTTGTACCTCATTATTTGTCCAAAATAAAAAAAATAAAAATTATTTAATATTCCACCAGAAATCATTTAGTTTTTAGCAGCTTTTCGAAGAAGAACCATACAATCATTCACACTTTTATGAATTTGGATTATTTGTAAGATTGTTTGGAAGAAACCTAGTTCAAATTCTTTCTGAATGTATGTGAAGCGAGTTTCGCATCGACTTGAATCGACCCTCTCTAGCATGTCTGTATTTTTACCTCTTAATCGTCTGACAATTTCTTCCGACGGATTTTTCTGGCCGCAAGATTATTAGAGGACAATTTTTATTAGACGAGATTAATATTTGTCTGCTGTATCGTTCATGGACGTCTGCCGTGCTTTAATTGGAATTCTTATAATTGCTAAAATAAATTTCAAATGCTTGTCTTAAGTAATTTAACATATTTTTTTGTACAATAAACGCCCAAAGCATTAGCTCTTTTAAAAAGTTATGTGTGTTAATTTTCATTATGATTTGCAAAAAAAACAAATGTTTTCTTTTCTTTTCATCCTAACCCCACAGTCTGGACAAGAAGACGAACGAAGCACAGCTGAACCTTAAAAAAGCATCGAAGGACCACAGGATATAGAGCTGGAGTTGAAGATGACAGTGTTCCAGAACGGCCAACTGTACGGATCGAACGTAGCAAAACTGTTTTTAATGATATCGGCTTACGAGTATTAGAATACTTTTTACCGTTGCATTTATTCCCAAATCTGCGGTGGTTTCGTCATAGCTTTGAAAAAGAATTATACTAATCCCTGCATACTTTTCTTTTCTTTTTGTATAACAATGTACTTAAAAACATTGAGTAGGTTAATTTACTGTAAGAAATAAACTGTAAATTACACAAGAGTGTGAGCTCCTTAAATATTTTACTGAGTGCATTAAATTTGTCCTCAGAGAAATTGCTCAATTTATTATCTTTTTAATAAAATGTAATCTCTAAAATCCTCTTTCTTACGGCGCATTAACAAAAGCATTGTTATGAAACTGCCCTAGCACACCGGGTAAAGAAAGCTGTGCTTCTTTCCTTTTTCTTTGAAGATTACACAGTAAGAATGATTCTCATTAAACTCATATTTATAAAAACGTTTAATTACAAGCATAAAGATGCATTAGCCTGTGTCATACGTTTTTCTTCAAAGAGATATGCGAGACTTAGGCGCTGAATTCACCGGACATTTGAAATCCCTCGCCTTAGACATAGAAGCCGGGTGGTGGATATACGCTGTGTAAGGTTCAAGGGACCGTGTTTGTGTTCTTGTGTTAGTGTAGCAGCCTTTGAGCACTGACATTAACTGGTGACCCTTTTTGTAGTAGGGTGCAAAAATCCCCGAGACAAAACAAAAAATCCCTAGTTTCAGTTAATCCTTTGGCTGAGAGGGGCTCAAACGACCCAAAAGCTAAGGAACGGAGCCACAAAACCCAGCTCGTATACTCAAAGACTTGACAATAAGTGAGCCGCGAACGACAACATTTGGCGAAGGAAATTTTCAGCTCCATTAGGCACTATCCCTGAGTCGCAGTCAAAGAAATCAGTCCTTCTCAGGGTTTGCCGGGCAAGCAAAAACCCTTGGTAAATCCGTGCTCCCAACGAACATCCTGCGAATGTGATGGGAGTCGTGGCAAACCGGCGTAACGTAATTAAATTTAACAGAAAGGGAAGAAAATCATAAATAAGCTTTCGGAAAGCGTGGCCGCTCCGCATAAAGCATCCTTTCCAGCGCTACCAACCGCAACCGTTCCTTCTGTGGATATTCGTCCACTGGGATTGGCAGTAGAACTCAAGTGGCCCGGGGAACATCCACTGATTTTTTTCTGTACCTCACAGAAAACTGAGGAAAGTCATGGAGTGAATGGACCGGCAGCGACGCGAGGTGACAAAATGTGACATCCAGAAAATTTATATTTGATTTGATAAACTTACGAAGATAAAATAATCTCCTCTTTCATTTCCTAAATTGTTTCCGTCCGCTCGGCGGATGAAAATACGTTGCCACTGCTGGAGTGCTTTTTTTCAGGTCGCTGTTGGATCGTTGATTCTTTTTCTCCAACACTCCAACAGCTAAGAGAGGGGGCACGCCATGGTATTTTGCTGCACTATTGTAGGGCAACGGCAAACTACAGATTATCGGACACTTTTAGATGCGCTTGTAATTTTAACGGGCTTTTAAGCATTGCGTTGAATTGCTTGTATTTAGTAACAGATCTATGACGATTTACTCCTGAAAAAGCCTCCCATCGTCTTAAAATTCTTTCGAACAACTTGACCAATAAGAATAAGTTCAGAAAATGTAACGTTTAAATAAAAAAAAATCGTTTCAGTTCTAAAAACAGGCATTTTTTAATTAATTAATTTAGTCATATAGTGTACTTTAATCTGTACAGATTATAATATAACCTACATACATTAGCGAGAGTTTAGCAAATTCACTTGAATTAGTATCTTCAGTATAGAATACAATATAATTTTACGTTAACTGTTGAAGAAGTGAAATGATAGAGCAAATTTAAAAAGACCTGATGATACAGAATTTAAAAAAATCTGTTGGGAAGCAAATTGCATCTGCATCATCATCCCTTACACAATCTTAGTCATAAACATCATCATCATCATGCTCGTCACCACCATTAAACTATTTACATTCAGGCTTCCACCGCTTACCGGATGTAATTAGTTTATCTGGGCGTCATTCCCGTCAACGGACAGAATCGTCAGGTACCGGTAACGATGGGTGCATCCTTGTTCAACCTGCAACGTGATGGGATTCAGGCTCTTGTACGATTTCATAACGATTTCTATTTTTTCTTGAAGGTCTTGAAATTGCGTTTGAAACGGGTTTTTATTCTTGATTTCAGAGGAGGTTGTCAGGACGTTTTTTTTCGACTTTACTAAAGTCAGTAGAAATGAAGGGATGATTTTTATAATCTTCGATAAAATTACTTTGTCCTGAGGCAACTTACTTAAGAAGGAATTTTCTCCCATTTCAATTTTGCCTACGGTTGCGGATGATTGTAATGAGTTTTCTTGTTAATCTTTAACCAGCCAAATAAGTTTTACCTGTCCCACAAACTTGAACTAATGAAGTTTGGATTAATGGGTTGAAACATTAAAACCTAATTGACTTTTTACGCCGGCACTGCGCGGCACGGGGAGTCGGTCAATGGCGCTCGTTTTTCCATCCTTGATGGATTAGAGTTGAAATTAGTGTCTCAATGTAGAGTTTACGAACGCACGCTTGCAGCACACTTTTGCCGCTGGAATGAATTGCGGATGCTGGACAAGAAACGAAAAACTTCACGTTCGTCCAACACGATAGAGAACCGAAGCAATTGTAATTTCCGTTTGCTGATTGCTTGTTCGAAACGGTGCTACAGGGTCCTGTGTTGCGAAACAGTGCCTCTTTTTCACTAAATGTAGGCATCAAACTGAGGGTGTCCGCGAAAGCCGAGCGGTACAACTGGTTAGAAAATTGGCCCATGACCTCGACGGCGTGTGTTCGAATCCCATCCGAGACCGAGCCCTCCCCTGTACGAGAGGAGTGACTATCCACGTACATTAGGGAGAAAGTCTTCCGGGGGCCAGGCCAGGCATGACCAAATGGCCGTTACGCCAAGAAGAGGAACCACGAAACTGAATGAACATGGATGTATGTTATGTTTTGCCTGACAACTATTTAGCAGCCAGTATTGAGCCAATCCAATCCATATAATTAAAGGAAGTGATTTGAGACCTGTTTTTCTCGATATTTAAAAAAAAGGAAATACATTCTAATAACACGGTGAAAATCAGTTATTTTTTCATAACAAAAAACAATAGAAAACTATGTGGTGCACCGTTCCCGTACAAATGCTTTCTATTGTAACGCTCATTTCAATCATATATTTTATGCAGTTTTAAACAGTTATCTCCAAACTGCACTCAGGAATCGCTAGAACAAGGTTTTGCGATTAAAAATGACTGAATTACGAAATATTATACTCCTTTTGCAACAAAACAATCGGCCAATCGCTAGGTTTTTCCACTAGTTAGAACACAGTTTTGTTCTTAAGCGAGACACATAAATTTCTCGTAGTTAATTCCGATAATATACTTCACATTTTGCAGTTTATTTCTTGAACATATTTTTTTACAAAAATAAATTAAAACCCACAAAAGGAATCTTGAACATAAATCTTTTGGTTATACTATTCTCAGCGTCTTTGAATATTTTGGGGTAGATGACCCAAATCATGAGGCAGAATACTATGTGACTGTGCCATATTAAATACGTTTAAAAGATTTTATACAGAATTTGTTTACATCTTAAATTGCCAAAAAACCATGAAATTCACCTAGTTTATCTAAAAACCACGGAAAAATAGATGCAATTATGAAACATGCTAACGATTTTTAAATCATAGAATTCAGCTAAAGGCTTAAATTTTGCCTCGCCGGGGCATCTTTCCACTAATAGTTAACAGATGTATAAGTTAAAAAAAAACAACTCTTTGTTGAGATATTCAAATTAAATTGACCGCCCGATCGTTCCTGTGTTGATGAACGGATGTGACACGATACAATGTGCGGAAGTAAGATTTTTGTTGAGTCTAGAAACAAATGCTGATGAATTTAACCCATCAGTTTTGCTGTTGTTGTGGAAAACAAAAATCAAAACATCACTAATCGTTGTACGACGTCCACCAAACACCAAAACTAAGATTAATGAGCGCTAATTGTCCCAGATAGGTGCAACCGCCGGCCCTAGGCTTGGGACTTAGAAATAAATCATTCAATTATCGTGCATCCGGCCGTTCGCCACATAAAGGGCGAAAGTCTAATAATTAGCACCCGAGCAACGGTCTCTGCGCGATCGAAGCAAAACTGATTAGTTTTGGTTTGTGCGCGGTTCCGATGCCGGAAATTGAATCTTCTTCGGTAGGCTTGGCAGATAAAAAAAAAAACAGACTAAATACCCACACAACCAAGCGATTATTGTTCACTCTACAGTAGGTTCAATCTGCAAACACACTGTATGCCGGTTAATGGGGTGTTCTTTGTTTTCTGTTCAGTTGCAATTTTGCCCCTTAACATCTCGTCCTCGAACTTGATGAAGAAGACATCTGCTATGGCATTTGTGGACAGTTGGTTTTTTTCACAATCAGCCCACAGGACATGGCGAGAAAGCATGTTATCAGCAACACAAAAGGCATGGAAACCGTAATCCGATTGGAGAAGTACTGTGACTTTTGATTCGTCATCAACTTTCGAGCAGGTTAAACGACGCTAACCGTCATCAGCATGTGCCGCCTTAAGGGGGAATTTAAAAAAAAGTAGCACAAACCCTTCTGTCGC